>JAJOZX010000278.1:720000-777500 GCA_023014485.1 Bathynomus jamesi | reverse complement strand
CTTGAAGCACGTGCAATCTAATGGTATACTTGCTGATCCCGCATCCAGATGGCGTATTTTTCTGGTTATGAACAGCTTGAAATGGAGATGAAAAGTGTGCTGTTAACTTTATTAAAGAACTGTTTGACTTGTTCAATCTCTAATATACTACCCTGTTTAAATGATCACTGTGCGATTCCTATCAGAAATATCGGTGCTACTTTAGTATGCGGTCTACCTACGATTGGTTAGGTTTAGTCATGATATTTTCGTTAAAACTAACGAAAATATCATGACTAAACCTAACCAATCGTCAAGGGCGATTGACATCGGGATGTAAACAAGCAATTAGTAAACAAGATAATAAGATATAATTAAAAGGTAGACCGCCGAATCGTAGGTAGACCGCATACTAAAGTAGCACCGAAATATCAAGTAAGAGAACAGCGTATAAAAGGTTGTGACTTAATTAAACAAAGGGTATTTTAGTTGCTGGTTCGTTGAGTCGTTGAACGTTATCCGTTCATCCAGCAGAGACGAACCCTACTAACCGGGTAAACCAAGTCCCCTTTAAAAGGAGAATTGGGTCGAGTCAAATACATTACGTGCAGCGGACCCGTCACTGCATCCCCTCCCCATTTCTCTGACTGGCTGGCGACAGCCCTTGGTCAGGTTTTATTTAACGTTAATCACTGAAGCCCCAAATGGGTTGGTGATACCCAAATAATGACAAAAAGGAAGAAGAGAAATAAGAGGGTAGAAAAAGAAGGGCATGGAAGAGAAAACGAAGAGAAGAAACAGGAGTGTAGGAAGATAGGAAAGATGCCCGAGCTCAACCAGACGTGCTCCGCCAGGTTTCTGTAAATTTAGGCTTCGGGATCCGAATTCCAGGGCCTACTAGACCAAGAAGGACGCCAGCAGGCCCCATAAAACATGGCAGTAGGGTTGAGTGACGAAACACCTTTCGCAGGACGTTGCAAAGAAACTCACCCACTCCTACGAGGGCGTATTTCAGAAAGCACAGAAGACCGAAGGAAGGCGAGCAAAAGGCAAAACGCTAATCACTCCCACCCCCATAACTCCCCACTCATCCTCCCCTCATCATCGATTTTGGGGTCTGTACGACAACGATAATATACGAATTGGAAAAAAAAAAACTTATTAAACAAAAGTAAAAAATCTAAAGTACAAATTTGCTCATAATAAATTAGTCCCTCAAACTTGGAGAGTCCCGCATCCCGTTTTCTTTGAAATGAAAGGATAACTAATTTATTTATACAAATTTAGAACTCGACCTTCGTCTTTTATATTAGTCCAAATTCGAATTCTAAAGGAAAAAAAATGCCGGCATTTTCTTTCAATTATTTGGCATCAACTCTTCTTAAATCAAACAAATAGTCCTTTGAAACTAACGTATCCTTTCATTTATTTAATAAAAGTCCTCTCGTAGCATTTTTATGTAAGTAGTTTAAACAATGGCGGGAGAGGAGAAAGAGGGATTGCCAACGGTTGACAATACTCTTCTTTTAACACATATACATACACACTTGCATGCATACATGCATACAGACACACACATATGTGTGTGTGTGTGTGTGTATGTATATATAATATATATATATATATAGGGTGAGTCAAAAGGTCTCCATACATAGGCAAAATGGTCATGATAAATAAATGATTATTTATTTTTAATTTTTTTGCAGGTGATGTGCTGAGATGCCTTTGTCCCAAGAAGAGCGTATAGAGATCATTCTTCTGGCAGGATCAGGAAGCTGTCGCAAGGTTGCCGACGATTTTAACAGGAGACACGCCCCCGGCACGCACGCACATCACACACGACACCGTTACCAAACTCATTGAGAAGTTCAAGAAGACTGGAAGTGTTGCAGACCAACCGAGAAGTGGCCGTCCACGAACAGCCACCGATAAAGGCACAGCAACCATGGTGCTGGCAGCGTTCGCAAAGAGTCCCCAAAAGAGCACTCGACGGATGTCTGCACAATGCGGTGTCAGCCAAAGGAGTATCGTCCCCATTATGAAAGAGCACAGATGGCATCCATACAAAATGCGAATGTTGCAGTATCTTAGCGAAGACGACCCGGACAGGCGGGTGGAATTCTGTGAATGGGCAAGAACAAAAGTGGACGAAGACACGGAGTTCTCGGCTGGCATCCTGTTTTCAGATGAAGCCAACTTTTATGTTCATGGAGAGGTTAATCGTCAAAACGTACGTTATTGGAGTGATGACAACCCGCACTGGATGAGTCCCTCAAAGGCGCAAGGCGCTGGAAAAGTGATGGTGTGGTGCGGGATATGGGGCAACACAATTGTCGGCCCTTTTTTCATTGACACCAATCTGAATGCCGAAATGTATTTAAACATGCTGCAAGACACAGTCATGCCGTCCCTGCTGAACGAGGACGGGAGATTTCCAGCGTACTTTCAGCAAGACGGGGCGCCACCCCATTACGGTATCTGCGTGCGCCAGTGGCTGGATCAGCAGTTTCCGGGTCAGTGGATTGGCCGCCGTGGTCCCGTGGAGTGGTCTCCGAGGTCCCCAGACCTCACCCCCCTTGATTTTTACTTGTGGGGGCACTTGAAGGCCATGGTTACCAGGTGAAAATACAAAACACGGACCACCTAAAGGAACGCATTCGTGATGCGTGTGCACGCATAACACCAGACGTGTTAACGCGCTGCCATGACTGGAGGGAACGCATCCGTATGGGCATTCAGTGTAATGGTGCCCACATAGAGCATATTTTGTGACTTACAAGTGATTGCATAATAAAGTGACCATTTTGCTTATGTATGGAGACTTTTGACTCACCCTATATATATTATATATATATATATATATATATATATATATATATATATATATATCAGACATGGGGATGAAGCTTGGCCTCGGCATATTTTGCAGGCCTCGGACCTCAAAAGTGAGGCCTTAGGGAATCCTGATTTGTTTTGTTCTGTAATTTTCAACCCCCCGGTAGCGTTGGGGTGGAGAGTCTTCAGGTGGGCGCGCTCGGGGTGGATATTCTTCAGGTGAGGACCATGACCTGACAGATGATCGTATGTGGCGGCATACTTTGATAAATATTATTCAGACAAGTGACTAGTCAGGCGGCAGTCTTTGCTAAATACTATTCAGTTAGGTGACCAACGGATTATTGACAGGTCACTGTGACGTTAGGGACATAAGTATTATATATGTTGCGATATGTAAACATTATTCAGTCAGTCAGCAGTGGAGCAACTGACTTAATGTAGCAAAACTAGTGTGGGAAAGCAATCTATCAGTTGGTCATCAGTTGAACTGAGCTCATATAATGTGTTTGTGTTATTTATGTGCATAAACTATTGTACTGTATCAATTTCTATAACAAAAAATAGGCCAAACTAGAGAAGAATATCACCTGGTATACTGATAACTAGCTACTAGCGTCGATAATTTTGTTTTTCGTCCGTCGTAAATTGTAACGTATAAAATTCTAAATAATATGATTTGAAATGAATATATAATATCGGATGCAAACAATAATTTTGCTAATATCGGCATTATAACTGAGATGTAAATTGTTATATTGTTTACAAATAATTTGTTCTGTCTTTTTCATTTACTTTAATAATATAAAGTATTACACATATAACTTTAAAAATGTCTGGTAATGGATATCAGATGCAAATATACTCTTGAATCAAATTACATATATAACATGTTGAAATATCAGGTGCAAATATATTCTTAATATTATCGTTATTATATTAGTATCGTATATATAATTATATAGTAATGGCATGATATAAACTTCATACCTATAGGTCTACCGTACATCAGAAACATATTTCACATACAGTACAAGCTACAATTACATTAATGATCTTTGGTAGACTTTAAGACCACAATTTCTTATTGTCAAGATACATAAAAATACAAAACTTTAAAAAATAAGGCATCTCTAAATGTAGCTCTGTTTGCAATGCTCGCTAGAGTCACTAATAAGTGTAGCCATTCAGAAATTATACGATCAACACAGTGAGTTAGTACAATCTTGAAATATTTTGCTACATCATCTTCACATCATAACTTTCCATGTTATCATAAATACTTGAAATATTGAAGGGTATATTAAAATGAGAAATAAAAAGTTATTGGGCTAATGTATGGTACCCATGAAATCTTGTTCTGGCAACTGTATCTGACTGTGTGACCCGGCAAGTGTAAACACACAGCGTGTCGGTGTTGTGGTGTGGCCGCGTGTGATAGATGAACGTGCTTAATGCTTAATAATTCCCTTTTATTGGGTAAGTGAAGTGAGCTATGTCTTTGTTTATTAATTTTGAGTAGAATCTTGCTTTTCCTTATGGATTTCAAAAAAAGAAGAGAGGCTAGTGTGAGGCTACGGTAGGTTACCTTTGGAAGAGCTTCAGGCCTAGGCTAGGCTAGATTGTTAAGCCTTCACAAAGCATAGCACACGGTGAATGATGTCAGGAGTAATGGTGTTACATGCCCCAATAATGCGCTGCCGCAAATGTTCAACACTCCTAATTTTCTCTGCGTATACCAGCGCTTTCAAGTGGCCCCAGAGATAAAAATCTAGTGGCGTGAGATCCGGGCTTCTAGCTGGCCATTCCACAGGTCCTCGACGTCCTATCCAATAACCAGGAAATTGTAGGTACAGGTATTCCCTTACTTGGGTGCTGTAATGTGCAGGAGCGCCGTCTTGCTGGAACCATGTTGGGAAATTTCCTTCTTCGTTCAAGACACTGGGAAATGCTTCTTCCTTGAGCATACGTAGGTAGGTGCCTCCAGTGACATGTTCATCGAAAAAGAGGGGGCCTATGATGCGATCCTTCCAAATGCCACACCATACCATCACCCGAGATGCACCTTGTTCCTTTGAAGAAGTATACCAGTGAGAGTTGTTTTGAGACCAGTAGCGGGTGTTCTGTCGATTTACCTCACCATTTCCATAAAAAACAGCCTCGTCACTGAACAGAATGGTGGACGGGAAATTGGCATCCCGACCATATTGTTCCGTAGCCCATTCACAAAATTCCATCCGCCGGTCGGGATCATCTTCGCTTAATTTCTGTAGGATCTGAAGTTTATATGGATGCCATTTGTGAGCCTGAAGAATGCGATGGATGCTACTTTTCGACACTCCTGTCTCGGCGACAATCGCCGAAGAGACTTATTGGGACTTCTGTTAAAATGAGCTAGGATAGCAGTCGCTGTATCATCGTCAGTGGACCTCCTTGAAGGTCCACTGCGTGGTTTATCTTCAATGGATCTGTTTCCTTAAACTTTGCAACAAGTCTGCTAACACAACTCTGTGTTATTGGCTCGCGGTCTGGATGCAGTCTGTTAAATTCAGCAGCGGCCTCTCTTTGACTCCGATTTCCTATGAGTAGAATTATCTGGATCATTCTTCCTTGCTCACAGACATTATGGCCTGTAGAAAGAGAAAAATATGAATTATGGTTTGTAGAAATAGAAAAATATGAATTTTCCTATGATGCCGGACTTATGGGACACCCTGTAATATATATTATATATATATATATATATATATATATATATATATATATATATATATATATAAGGAGGAGTTTGTAGACACCAATCGTCCAGGGAAGTACTCCTGGTGGAGTAATTTGGTTATTTGTTTGCACTCACTGATCTTGGCTGTGAAGCTTCTCTGAATCCCTTCTAGCCGTCTAATGTCTCCTTTTGTATATGGGCATGTTAGGACCGAGCAGTATTCCAATTTGGGTATGATCAGTGTTTTCAGTAGAGGAATCATTATATTCCTATCCCTTCGTTTAAAGGTTCTCAGTATCTGCCCAGTTATTCTCTTTGCTCTGTTTACTGCTATATTTTTTTATATTTCAAATTTCGCATCATCAGTTATTACAACCCCTAAATCTTTTGCTTTAGAATTTCTCTGAATTTCCTGTTCATTTAGAGTAAAATATTCCATGGATTTTAGGCCCTCGCTTTTTCCGGACCGTAACAGCTGAAATTTCTCAGTGTTAAACTTCATATTGTTGTCTTCCGACCACTTGTAGATTCTGTTCATGTCGGTTTGTAGAGATCCTATATCTTCTGGGTTTCTTTTTTTCCCTCTGATCTTTGTGTCATCGGCAAAGGATGTTACTGTGCTGTCTCTGGTAACGTCCTCATCTATGTCAGTTAGCATAATTATGAAGAGTAGTGGAGGTAATACTGTTCCTTGTGGTACTGAGCTGAGGACTTCTGAATCTGATGAAGATATTCCTTGTACTGTAATGACTTGCCGCCGCTCACTAAGGAAATTATATATCCATTTCCCTATATATATATATATATATATATATATATATATATGGTGTGATCAAAAAGCGGTAAATAGTCCCGCAACTAATGAACGCGTGTCACTAGGTGATGTCAGTGTGTATGGCTGATGACGTCACCTTGGCCACTTGCCAAATGCCAACAAACACCATTCAACTACGCACCAGCGCGCCGTGTCATTGCTTTTTGTGAGGGCGTTTTTGTGGCGTCTGGCGATTTTGCAGAAAATGTCGAAATTTGAGCAACGTGCAAACATCAAATTTTGTTTTAAACTTGGTAAGACGGCTACAGAAACGCACGGAATGCTTGCAGCTGTCTATGGAGATGAAGTTGTTACAAACAAGACGGACGGACGACCACTTCTTTCTTCATTTTCCAAAGACTCATTTCCTTCTCGAAGCCTTCCAAACCACTTGCAGTCTTGTTTGTAACAACTTCATCTCCGTAGACAGCTGCAAGCATTCCGTGCGTTTCTGTAGCCGTCTTACCAAGTTTAAAACAAAATTTGATGTTTGCACGTTGCTCAAATTTCGACATTTTCTGCAAAATCGCCAGACGCCACAAAAACGCCCTGACACAAAGCAATGACACGGCGCACTGGTGCGTAGTTGAATGGTGTTTGTTGGCATTTGGCAAGTGGCCAAGGTGACATCATCAGCCATACACACTGACATCACCTAGTGACACGCGTTCATTAGTTGCGGGACTATTTACCAAACTTTTTGATCACACCTCGTATATACAGTAGCACTCATAAGTATTCGTTTATGACAATCATGAATATCGTACTTTTTATATGGGATTTATCTCTTGTCAATAAAGTTTATCGTTATCATTAATTATCATTAATTAATTATCATTAATAATATCATTTCGATGATACTTTAATGAAAGTAAATAAAGGAATAAATTCATAATTATTCAAAATTTATTATTTAAAAAATTATTAATTAAGAAATTCGTTAAATACAGTCGATTCAAAAAGTCTTGTGGTGAATCTTCGTGTTTCTAACCTAAATTGGAGTTTCGTGATAGGATTCTTTGAATCGACCGTACTTTAAAAATAATGAAAATAATAAACCATAAGCAATGAACAAAGTATTGAACATATATATATATATATATATATATATATATATATATATATACCTTGGTTTTGCTTCCGCCCGAATTGTTCATACTGACGAAGGTCAAGCTTGTCACTCCACCTTAGACCTACAGTTTAATGTGGAATCCGAACCACATCCCACCAGCAGCCAAGCGTCTTAACCACTAGGCTACCCAGGGTACCCATTTACCTACCAACCAATTTCTTTATTGTGTGGAAGGATTAACAGCTAGGTTTTGCTGCGGGCCGCCTGCCGTCACCGGGTCTCGATCCCGGGGCCGATGGATTCGTAGTCAGTGATGCTGGAACAAGGAACTCTTCTGGGAAAATTAAATCCACTATAGCCCGAATAAGTAATGGTAAATGACAAACACTATAGTTTTTCTTTTTCATGATGTTAGTCCGACGTGGCCAACAGGTCACTCGCAAAGAGGCAAAAGACACTTAACCATTTTGAATTCTATCCCATCATGAAACGGACATGTTAAGTGCCTTGAAAAGTGGACGCTCAATTTTGCGATTTGAGGTTTTAGTTTTGGTTTTCGGATAAAAATACAATAGTTACCCCTTTTTCGTTGATGTATTCAATCCGACGTGAATGCAACGAGTTTCTTGCTTATATTGACGTTCTGGAATAGTAGGTTAGGGGTAGCTGGAACCCCTAGATCCTGTCCCAAAGCTGGATCCTATCTGCTTTGCAGATAGCTGGTGAGGGAAGCTATATTTTTGGGGCCTCTTTGTGAGTGACCCGTTTCCCACGTCGGGCTAGCATCATAAAAAAGAAAAACTATAGTGTTTGTCATTTACCATTACTTATTCGGACTATAGTGGATTTAATTTTCCCAGAAGAGTTCTTTGTTCTATGCACGGTCTGTGTGTATCATATATATATATATATATATATATATATATGAAAATTATTTCACGAAAGTAACACGTGAAAAATATTTATGATGAATAAAACCACGAAGGAAAGGAAACACAAAATGGTGCTCAAGCGCTTTCGTCTAATGACATCCTCAGGAACACTGAAGTACATAGAAGGTTACAGCCTATATATAGGTTACAAAAAAAAAAAAAAAAAAACATATATATATATATATATATATATATATATATATATATATATATATACATACATACATACCTATACAATAAACGAAGAAATGAAATTTAAAAAAAAAAAAAAAAAAAATTATTAAAACTTGTGAGATGAGCATACAACTTTGTAAGGAAACACTATCGATTTTTAGCACAAGATCAAACTACCGATTTTTAGCACAAGATTAAATTAATTGTTTCCAACCAATGTTGTTATAAAAAAAAAAAAAAAAAAAAAAAATACAAAAATACAAATTTATACTGGAAATCTGCCCGGGTTTTATCACTCTACCCATCTTGTATATAAAAATAAAATGAAAATTAAAAGTTAATAAAGTCATACAAGTTTACCAAAGATTTAGCGTTCTACCTTTCTTATCTAGATCTGTTTTGAAGGAATTCAAAACAACAGGATCGAGTTGAAAAAGACCTTTGCTTATGTTGAAGTTATTTGAAAGTTGGATAATGGCAGACTCAAGAATATTTCTATTAACAATGTTGCCAGAGTGAAATAAAACTGAAGCATTATTCCAGTCAATACAGTGGGATAACTCTGACAAATGGACAAAAAGGGCACTGGACAACTGTCCTGTTCTAACGGAATATTGATGCTGTTTTATACGTGTGTGCAAATCCTTTCCCGTCTGACCTATGTAAAAGGAATCACATTGTTTACACCCAATTTTATAGATAATGCCTGAATTATTGGTAGGGCTATTTTTTACGATGATATTTTTCACAATATTGTTATATGAAAATACTACATTAATATCCAAAAGTTTAAGTATATTAGCAATGCCTAAAAAGCCCGGGAAAAATGGAAGTACTAAAATATTTTTTGACAAAGTACGAGTGTTATTATTGACACGATAGAAAGTTCGTTTTGCCTTGTTGAGACAAGATTCCATAAACGCAGATGGATAACACAGATCACTTCCAATACCGTTGATTTTTTCCAATTCGGCATCGATGTATTCCGGACTGGCGATCCTAAGGGCGCGAAGAAACATTGATGAAAAAATGGCCTTCTTAGTGGGGGTGTCATGTCCCGAGTAAAAGTGTACGTAGGACAAATTGTTTGTTGTTTTCCGATAGATACTAAACTTAAAACCTGGGCTTTCCCTATGTACACGCACATCCAAAAATGGGATTGAATTGTCTTGTTCCACTTCTAAAGTAAACTTAATGGAGGGGACTTGATCATTTAACTGAAGGAGGAAGTTATCCAGGTCACGATTCATGGACCAGATACACAAAATATCGTCGACGTATCTGGCCCATGAATCGTGACCTGGATAACTTCCTCCTTCAGTTAAATGATCAAGTCCCCTCCATTAAGTTTACTTTAGAAGTGGAACAAGACAATTCAATCCCATTTTTGGATGTGCGTGTACATAGGGAAAGCCCAGGTTTTAAGTTTAGCATCTATCGGAAAACAACAAACAATTTGTCCTACGTACACTTTTACTCGGGACATGACACCCCAACTAAGAAGGCCATTTTTTCATCAATGTTTCTCCGCGTCCTTAGGATCGCCAGTCCGGAATACATCGATGCCGAATTGGAAAAAATCAACGGTATTGGAAGTGATCTGTGTTATCCATCTGCATTTATGGAATCTTGTCTCAACAAGGCAAAACGAACTTTCTATCGTGTCAATAATAACACTCGTACTTTGTCAAAAAATATTTTAGTACTTCCATTTTTCCCGGGCTTTTTAGGCATTGCTAATATACTTAAACTTTTGGATATTAATGTAGTATTTTCATATAACAATATTGTGAAAAATATCATCGTAAAAAATAGCCCTACCAATAATTCAGGCATTATCTATAAAATTGGTGTAAACAATGTGATTCCTTTTACATAGGTCAGACGGGAAAGGATTTGCACACACGTATAAAACAGCATCAATATTCCGTTAGAACAGGACAGTTGTCCAGTGCCCTTTTTGTCCATTTGTCAGAGTTATCCCACTGTATTGACTGGAATAATGCTTCAGTTTTATTTCACTCTGGCAACATTGTTAATAGAAATATTCTTGAGTCTGCCATTATCCAACTTTCAAATAACTTCAACATAAGCAAAGGTCTTTTTCAACTCGATCCTGTTGTTTTGAATTCCTTCAAAACAGATCTAGATAAGAAAGGTAGAACGCTAAATCTTTGGTAAACTTGTATGACTTTATTAACTTTTAATTTTCATTTTATTTTTATATACAAGATGGGTAGAGTGATAAAACCCGGGCAGATTTCCAGTATAAATTTGTATTTTTGTATTTTTTTTTTTTATAACAACATTGGTTGGAAACAATTAATTTAATCTTGTGCTAAAAATCGGTAGTTTGATCTTGTGCTAAAAATCGATAGTGTTTCCTTACAAAGTTGTATGCCCATCTCAATCTTTTAATAATTTTTTTTTTTTTTCGTTTATTGTATTGGTATGTATGTATGTATGAAAATTTTTTTTTTTTTTTTTTTTTTTTTGTAACTTATATATAGGCTGTAACCTTCTATGTACTTCAGTGTTCCTGAGGATGTCATTAGACGAAAGCGCTTGAGCACCATTTTGTGTTTCCTTTCCTTCGTGGTTTTATTCATCATATATATATATATATATATATATATATATAAAATGGCGCTCGCACTTGGCCCCTCCTTCCTCCATACCGTATATATATATATATATAATATATATATAATATATATATAACTTATTCTTAATTAAAAGGCCGCTTTTGGGGATAAATAAAATAACCAACGTTGAGTTGACTTTAGAGTTAAAAAAACCGTTTCTGAGATCGTAGTATCTCTCGTCAGGAGCTTACATTGTTAAGGTCGAATAATGAACCATACGTGACTGTAACTCCACAAAAGTCTTCGGCCACATTGTATAAAATGTCACGTACCAGATTAAGTTAAAAAATAGCCGAGAATTTTAATTTTTTTTATATTTTTATTTCTTCATTAGTTGAGATTTTCTCTGTACTTTGATGAAACATTAAAAAATGTTAGATGAAGAGTTTCACCAATTATAATAATGTTTACCGCCTTAATTATAATTAATTTATAAAACCTTTTTAGGTGTGTGTTTGTGTGTGTATGGGTGGGTGTGTGTTTGTGTGTGTGTGGGTGGGTGGATGCGCGCGTGCATGCGCGGACAACAGCATAAAGTGTGGTTGTATAAACGTGTTAATCCAACGACACAGTGTGGTTGTATTTTTTACTGGTTACCTTTCGATACCTCGGTAAAAAAAAGTATATTTAAGCTAGTTATGCCTTAAATATATATAATGTGTAAAAAAACAAAAGATTACTTCTTTTTGTGGCCGTTTATACGAAATAAGATTACAATTAGAAGTATTTAAGTTCGGTTGTTCAAATTAGTGTCAGTGTCATTCTATTTGTAAAGGGTATAGGAGACTTAATATTGAGAATGAGTATATACAGTATTAATTATCTTACCAGGTTACGAAACAGACATATATATATATATATATATATGAAAATTATTTCACGAAAGTAACACGTGAAAAGTATTTATGATGAATAAAACCACGAAGGAAAGGAAACACAGAATGGTGGTCAAGCGTTTTCGTCTAATGATATCCTCAGGAACACTGAAGTAAATAAAGAGTTCGAGACTATATATAGGTCACAAAATATATATATATATATATATAATAAATATAGAAAAAAATTGTGGGAGGAGCATACAAATTTGTAAGGAAAACTACCAATTTTAGCACTTTGCCCTTCTTGTCTAAATCCGTTCTGAACGAATTCAACACAAGATCAAATGGATTGTTTACAACCAATTTTATAGATAATGCCTGAATGATATATAGGCCACAAAAAATAAAAAAAAAATAAAAATAAATAAAAATATAAAAATAAATTGAAAAATAAAAATTGTAAGAGAAGCACACAAATTTATAAGGGAAAACTACCACAGTTTTAGCACTCTGCCCTTCTGGTCTAAATCCGTTCTGAACGAATTCAAACAACAGGATCAAGTTGAAAAAGACCTTGGCTCATGTTAAAGTTATTTGTAAGTAGGGTAGTAGCAGACTCAAGACTATTTCCATTAACAATGCTGCAAGAGTGAAACAAAACTGAAGCATTATTCCAATCAATACAGTGGGATAACTCTGACAAATGGACGAAAAGGGCATTGGACGACTGTCCCGTTCTAACAGAATATTGATGCTGTTTTACACGCGTGTGCAAATCCTTTCCCGTCTGACCAATGTAAAAGGAATCACATTGTTTACAACCAATTTTATAGATAATGCCTGAATTATTGGTAGGGCTATTTTTTACTATGATATTTTTCACAATATTGTTATATGAAAATACTACATTAATATCCAAAATTTTAAGTACATCAGCAATGCCTAAAAAGCCAGGGAAAAATAGAAGTACTAAAATATTCTTTGACAAAGTGCGAGAGTTATTATTCACACGATAGAAGGTTCGTTTTTGCCTTGTTAAGACAAGATTCCATAAACGCGGGTGGGTAGCACAGATCACTTCCAATACCGTTGATTTTTTCCAATTCGGCATCGATGTATTCCGGACTGGCGATCCTAAGAGCGCGGAGAAACATTGAAGAAAATATGGTCTTCTTATTGGGGGTGTCATGTCCGTTGTAAAAGTGTACGTAGGACAAATTGTTTGTTTTTTCCGATAGATACTACACTTAAAACCTGGGCTTTTCCTATATACACGCACATCCAAAACAAGCAAGACTATAACGAATTTGTAAAGCAGAAGGTTTTTAACAATAAAAAAGGACATACCAAATCCAAGGGCATTTTTTGCATCGTCACTAATGTTTTTCGAAGGAAGGTTCAAAACACATTTTGAGCTTGCTTTTTTACTCCACTGACTATTTCGAATGAGACTTAATTTTGCGATCCAAAATTTACGAAGTGAAGAAGTTCTCCTACGCAACTCGTTGTAAATTTCATCAAACAAAGGTTGGATCCACGGTTGGGAAATAACGGTCAAAAAATTACTTTTGGCAATGCGTAAATTTTTGAAGGCGGACCACTCATTTTGTCTGGTGACCTCAATATGTTTCTTCAAAATTAATCTGCTGAAGTTGTTGAACGGATGGTCGTCAATTTGTCTGAGGCGAATCGGAAGGAGGGACTTGGGAAGGACCTGCTCCTCTAGACAATTACTAAGAAACTTTCGTCGGATACGAATTGCATGCCCCTTCATTAATGTAGAAGAAAACACGGACACAAACGGAGACAAGAGAGGGAACAGCAAGCCGAAGGAACGCGTGGTGTTCATTATATGAAAATTATTTCACGAAAGTAACACGTGAAAAATATTTATGATGAATAGGCCTTGTCTATAGTGCTGCGAATAGTACTTACGAAGATAACTTTCCTAAACGTTTTCGCAATAGCCTCTCACAATTAAAAAAAGATGGTGAGCTCCATATTACTAAAGCAGACAAGGCTAACACCATAGTTATTATGGATAAAGTGAACTACATTAGAAAGATGAACGAGCTTCTCCAGGACCCCGCCACATACAGAAAACTTAGGAAGAACCCGCAGGATGACGTCATCAAATCATTCAATAGTGACTTCAAACGCATCCTCAAAGATCATAAGGACTTAATTCCGCTTTTCACGTCCACTTCACCTTCTCTTCCCTACCTTTACGGTCTTATTAAAACCCACAAACCTGGCAACCCTATGCGCCCTATTATTAGCTCGGTGGGCTCTATTACCGATAAACTCTCCAAATGGCTTGTCAAAGTCTTGTCCCTCATTCGCGGAACTATCTCTGATTCACATGTAAAAAAATTTCATGGATCTTACTGAAAAATTTAATAATGTATGCACTGAAACCAACGATAGATTGATCAGTTTTGATGTTTGTTCATTGTTTACAAAAGTGCCGATTGACGATATGCTTGACTTTCTCTCTCGAGAATTACATAAGTACGACCTGGCACTACCTGCACACATCATTTTGGAACTCATTGAACTTTGCATCAAAGACTGTAAATTCACTTTCAATAGCGAGTATTATCGACAGGTTTTTGGGATGGCCATGGGTAATCCCTTGTCGCCCCTCCTCTCCAATACTTATATGGAGTTTTTCGAAATTACTTACATTCCGAGAATCCTGGGGGTTGGCATCCCATGGTTGTGGTACGTCAACGATATTTTGTGTATCTGGCCCATGAATCGTGACCTCGATGACTTCTTCCTTCAGTTAAATGATCAAGGCCCCTCCATTAAATTTACTTTAGAAGTGGAACAAGACAATTCAATCCCGTTTTTGGATGTGCGTGTACATAGGGAAAGCCCAGGTTTTAAGTTTAGTATCTATCGGAAAAAAAAAAAAAAATTTGTCCTACTTACACTTTTACTCCGGACATGACACCCCCATTAAGAAGGCCATATTTTCTTCAATGTTTCTCCGCGCTCTTAGGATCGACAGTCCGGAATACATCGATGCCGTATTGGAAAAAATGAATGGTATTGGAAGTGATCTGTGCTGCCTACCTGCGTTTATGGAATCTTGTCTTCACATGGCAAAACGAACCTTCTATCGTGTGAATAATAACACTCGCTCTTTGTCAAAGAACATTTTAGTACTTCCATATTCCCAGGCTTTTTAGGCATTGCTAATGTACTTAAACTTTTGAATATTAATGTAGTATTTTCATATAACAATAGTGTGAAAAATATCATAGTTAAAAATAGCCCTACCAATAATTTAGGCATTATCTAAAATTGGTTGTAAACAATGTGATTCCTTTTACATTGGTCAGACGGGAAAGGATTTGCACACGCGTGTAAAACACATCAATATATATATATTCCGTTAGAACGGGACAGTCGTCCAGTGCCCTTTTTGTCCATTTGTCAGAGTTATCCCACTGTATTGATTGGAATAATGCTTCAGTTTTGTTTCACTCTAGCAACATTGTTAATAGAAATATTCTTGAGTCTGTTATTATCCAACTTACAATTAACTTTAACATGATGAGCCAAGGTCTTTTTCAACTTGATCCTGTTGTTTTAAATTCGTTCAGAACGGATTTAGACAAGAAGGGCAGAGTGCTAAAACTTTGGTAGTTTTCCCTTGTAAATTTGTATGCTCCTCTTACAATTTTTATTTTTCAATTTATTTTTACATTTTTTTTTTGTAAAAAGTAAAAAGACAGGTTTGGTTTTTCCAGGGGCGTACCTAAAGTAAAAAGACAGGTTTAGCTTTTCCAGGGGCGTACCTAAAGTATTTGGCACCCAGGGCGGATCCTTCCTTTGGCACCCCCCATAAATAATTTTAAAATTTAAACACACAGAAAAATATATTATGTTTGCAAGTAGATTTTTAAACAGTACAGTACTGTCATAAGCAAATCGGAAATAAGAAAAATGCAGGACATTAAAAATTCAGTGAACAGGTAATACTGCATTTTATTTTATACAAAAAACACAGGAAATCCAGTCTCAACGCTCAGCCTATTCTTCAAAGGTAAATAGAGAGGATTCACAGTCTCTGCTTTCGAGCCTTAATTTCTGCAAATTGATCAATGACCTCATCAAAATTCACCTTCTTTGCATATTCATGTTCAATTGAAAGTAAAGCCAGATTTGTCAATCTTGTCTGACTCATGGTCGAGCGAAAGAAATTTTTTATCAATTTCAATTTGGAAAAACTACTTTCACATGAAGCAATAGATACACAGACAGTCAAAAAGAATCTCAAACACAGTGACAAGCTTGGCAAAGATTCACAAAAATCCCATTGCACAATAAATCCAGAAACTTCAATGCTGTCCATTTCTTTGCCTCTTCAACGCTGATTTTGGCAGCTTCCAAATGCCTCCGAAGTCGTCTAATTTCCACACTGATATCTTCATCAGAGAATTCATCGAAAATCTGAGTCAAATTTGGAATATACTTCCGAAGCTCTTCTTCTGTTGCAACAACCAAAGTGTTTGGCTGAATAACAGCGAAGATTGACAGAATTTGATCCATTGCCTTAGAACGAATCTCCAATTCTTGATGAAAGCGATCAAGACATTCAAACATAGCCCTTTTTACTTCCTCTGGCAATGTGAGACCAGCATCCTTTGCATCTCTCCTGGCATCCTTTTTCGGAGCTTTACTCTTCCTCTTCTCTCCGTAGAAGTGTCCATTTCCTCACACTTTGTAGTTGCATAATGAATGGCCCTCTCCACAATTTCATTGCGCTGATCTTCAAGAAACATTTGTAGAGCTTGGAGCTTCACAATGCACTTTTCAAGGCTGATTCCAACTGTTTGCAAATACTTTTGTGTGAGATTAATTTCTTCCAGGACTTCACACCAGAAAGAAAGGTAACAAAAAAGAGAAATCACATAGAGCAGACAGCAAAATCTGAGCTGATCCTCTTGTGTCCACATTTTCTTTGGGATCGCACAGTACTTCAAGGGTTGAGGTCAGCTTTTCAAAATTTGCCTTCACTGGTTTCACAGCGTCATAATGAGCATTCCATCTTGTCTGGGAAAGTCTTTTGACTGTCATACCTATATTCTCCATCAGCACTTCCCATCGATGAATTGAGACTGAAAAGAAGGAATAGACTCTCTCCAAGGTTCCAAAAAAAGTCACACATGAAGAAACGCTTCCAAATGAGTGCACTCCGCAAAGGTTCAGAGAATGATTTGCACAAGGCGCAAACAAAGCCTTGGGATTAATCTTTCTGATCTTTGACTGAACACCACCATGAATCCCAGCCATAGTTGCAGCGTTGTCATATACTTGACCACGGCACAGGTTTATGTCCAGTCCACCTCTCTCCAGATGTCTCAGGATATCCCTTGTGAGCTCAGCAGCAGTCTTTCCAGCAATAGGGAAGAAGCCCAAGAATGATTCCTTTACTTGAACTTTGTCACATTCAATATGGACGTATCTGATCACTTCACACATCTGATCAGTGTGGGACACATCAGGAGTGCTGTCAAAAAGAATCCCAAAATACTTTGCTTTCTTGATATCAGCCACTATTTTCTTTTTGACGTAATTCCCCAAAAGGCAAATGAACTCATTCTGAATCTTTGGAGATAAATACGAAGCCACTCTCCTCTCAGATGGAATAGAATGCTTAATCCTTACAAAATGTTCTTTCAAAACTGGATCATAATTTGACAGCAACTCTACCAATTCCATGAAGTTTCTTTTGTTTGCTGATGACATGTCCTCTTTGTGACCACGAAAAGGAAGATTCTGGTGAGCCAGAAACAAGGTTATGTCCAAGAGGCGATGTAAAATATCCCTCCATTTCTTTCTCTCCTTGTCCATTGTTGCTTGATGAACTTGATCAATGGTTCTTTGAAGCTTCAACCCTGCTCCCAAGGTCTTCCATTCTCCAGGCATGAGAGATGCTGCTCAGAAGCCTCATGGTCAGACACCTTTGGGTTTAGCTTCCACCATGCTTGAAACCCAGTGACAAAGCTGGATGTTCCAATTCCTTTGTCATCAAGAGCAAACAGTCCGCAGCAAAAACAAAACAAATTTTCTTTTGATGGAGAGTAAACCATCCAACTTTCTCGCCATTTGGCAGAGCCTTATAGAACCATGCAGTGGTCAGCTGTCGACTCTTCCCTTTGGATTTCTCTCCTTGTCTGTGAACTGCACTGACAGATCCATCCCTATTTTGGAAGGGTTCACTTCCCCTCTTAATAAGATCAACTCTCAAGTCATTTGGAACCGGGATTGGCCAAGCAGCGACATCAGAATAAATTGAAAATCTATCCGTCTCCTCTTCTTCATCAGAGTCTTCCTCCTGTTGGTGTGGACTTCTGCTGGCGTCTCCTTCCTCATCAGCTTCACTGCTTTTAGAAGATGAATTGCCATCCTCCAATCCTTGCTCTCTCTCATTTGAATCCTCCTGTGAAGATGCTTCTTGTATTTGCCCTTCAGGTTCACCAGGCTGAATATCTTCAGGACTTTCTCCTATTGCACTTGATGTTGAAAGCGTCACATATTTCAAAATTGATCCGGACATTGCCTGAGCCACCTCTTCTCTTGCCTTCTTCATTTTTCTTTGTTGGAATCCACTGGGTCGATTTCGCTTCATGGTGGATGTTTTCTGCAAAATTTTAAAATCAAAAGGTATAAAGCATGAGCATGCATAATAAGCATGAACTATTATGACTTGAAATACATTAACTGAACAAATTGTCTGTGATTATTAATATTATTATTATTATTATTATAACCTCACGACGATGCATTTACCGGATATTATAACATCACGACGATGCATTTATAAACACTTAAACATCACTATGATACCACATTGTCAAAAATTACTGGGCACTGGTATAAGTACCATGATATTGTTATAAACACCAGCAATTTATGCTTTATCATAATTATTTAATGAAACATACCTCATGTATGTGGAGTCACAGTGTCAAGTGAACAAGACTTGGAATGTCAATTGCAGCCAGCTGGCTATGCTCAACAAACTGATGACTGAAACGCCATCAAACGTTCGCCTTTCGATGTAATTTTTATCAAATATTTAATTTTTCGTTTGTAAATTGTGTATTGCCAATAAAAATAAAAATTTATTTTATAGTGGAAATTAACATTAAGCTGTTGTAATAGTTTGAACATTTTTAAAAAAAATTTCTTACTTTGGCGAATTTTTCATTTGGTTTGAAAACTTGTACTGGTATTTCAACTCTCCCGATGGCACCCCGCTCCTGGCTATCACCCAGGGCGGACCGCCCCCCTCGCACCCCCCCCTTAGTACGCCACTGGGTTTTTCTATACTTTTTGATTTGATAATAAAAGTCAATAATTAATAAGAAATTCATTTGATCAATATATTTAGAATCGTGTTGCTTTAAGCCTTTACATTATGTAAACCTGACACACATTCTGGCATTCTATTGATGAACTTTGCCATTTGTTCTTAAGGACGAGCATCGTGGCGTCTATTTACTTTTGTCAACCCCTGTGTGTGTGTGTGTGTGTATATATATATATATATATATATATATATATATCAAATTTCCTTCTATCATGTATCAATGAAAATGAAAAAGTGAAAAGTAAGTTGGAAGGAAAGTTCTCGTGTGTGTGTGTGTGTGTGTGTGTGTGGAAAGGGGCGTGTTTTGGAACGCCATTGTCTTCGGTAGCCAATATGTGAAAGTGTGGGATAAGATAAAGTTGTTTCTTCCCAAATCATTAATTATATTAGGGTGATCGAAATTTACAGAATATTTCCCATAGATTTTTTCGTTGGCGAATTTTTTTCCTTGACTTCAGATATAAGTAAATGGTTTGTTTATAAGTGACAGGGCATAGACCTATTGTGGAAATTCAATATCTTACCTCTCGTATTACAAAATTTACGGATCTTTTCCAAATGGACGACCCCACGGGATTTAGCTGAAAATTTGTATACTAATAAATTTTTATATGCTAATAACGAAAATTACATTATTTTCCTGGAGAAATATGCACAACATACGAAAAAAAATTGCATTTATATGCGCACTAGTTTGCATGGCGTATGACCGTTATCTAGTTTACACCGCTCATGACGCCCGAATACGAGGTTGCTGTGTGGCCCCTGGTTAATTGAATGCGCGGTTAGGTCGATTGAATGGCCGGTTAGGTCAACTGTACGTCCTTGACGATTGGTTAGGTTAAGTAGTGATATTTTGTTAAAACTAACGAAAATATCATGACTTAACCTAACCAATCGTCAAGGGCATACAGGTGACCTAACCGGTCATTCAATTGACCTAACCTGGCATTCAGTTGACCCAGCCGGGTATTCAATTAACCTAACCGGGCATTCAATTGACCGGGGTCAACTCGAAAGTAGATAGCTCACTGCATTATCATATGCTCACTAGTGGTGCACCGATTAATCGGTATCGGCACCTGGCATGCCGATTAATCACTAATGCTCACCCTACAACAATAATATTCAGACTAAACTAGGTCTAAGCAGGCAACAAATAAACATTAATAACAACAAAAATTACTGTTTATGCGAGTCGTATGGAGAAAAAGGTATGCAAATGAAGATTCATTTATTAAAATATTATTAAATATTGCAAATTTTAATAAATAAAGGATATTATCTGCATTTTATTTTGTAAAACCCACTGCGTAATTTAGATAACGGTCATGCGCCATGCAAACTAGTGCGCATATAAATGCAATTTTTTTCGTATGTTGCGCATATTTCTCCATGAAAATAATATCATTTTCGTTATTAGATTATAAAAATTTATTAGTGTGCAAATTTTCAGCTAAATCCCGTGGGGTCGTCCATTTGGAAAAGATCCAAATTTACTGACAAACATGAAGTTAATTTGGAGTCCTAAACCTCTTTATATTTTCCTAAAGTTAAGTTAACTAAATTTACAAAAAAAAAAAAAAAATTGCATTTCCCTGTTCATAAGAAATTGTTACTTAACCTTTAACGCCGACCGTTGCCTTATAGTAACATGAGCTTGATAATCGATTTTGAGCAGTACGATCAGAATATTAGAGGTTATTTTGGCTTGAACAGGAAAAAGATTTAAAATAAAAATATCCTAATTCAGGCATGAAAGAGTTAATTAAGGAGAACCCTTGCCCCCAAAAGGAAACAATAATAATCAGGTAGGAGGGCCAGAAACTGGCACAACGCTCAGGCCAACTAATGTAGCACATTGCGCTAAATCGTGGATTATTATTGCCAGCACCATCGAGATTCGAACCCCCGACCTCAGTGCCTTCGCATCTCTTATAGCGAGAGGGCGTTACCAAACTGAGCTTCCCATGACAACTGGCATCCTTAATTTTAAACAGTGTGTCATATCGTTTCCTTCAAATGAAAACAACAGACGATCTTAATCCGTATCAAACAGACGCATGCGTATAAAATTTTAATTTTACTTACGAAGAATAATGGCAGAATACCGCGTCTAGACTTTAATACTGACGACTTAAATGCATTTATACGGCTATACAATGTAATTTAAATCCTCTGTAGATGTACATTACGTAGGAACAAGTTTCAAGTGTATATAAATTAAACTACCCGACAAGTTGGAAGTACTCCTTAATTCTTATTATTCCTCCTCTTCTTCTTCTTCTTCTTCTTCCTCCCTTCCTTAACTCCTCCTCCCCAACATCCCCAAACAACTTGCTCCAACAACCTCCCCCAACAACCTTCCCCTTCTCATTTTCTCCGAAAGCGATCTTCAACTCCCCAACGTACCAAAGACGAACGAGAAAGTTTAAAAAAAAAAAAAAAAACTGGAGGAAGATTTAAACCATGTTTTATCTTATACTAAACGTAACGAGATTAGACAGGGCAACTGCATATAAATCGCCAAATCGTCCAGAGGCGAATAATAAATGGGTAAAGTTTGGCGCTTCTTCCTCCGCCTTTTCTTACGCTCTCGCTTTTGAAGGCAAAATAAACATAAAAATAGATAATTAAATGCTCGTTTCTAATCTCTTTTCTACGAGAGAAAATAGTCTCATAAACTAAATTTTATTTCCATATATATATATATATATATATATATGGGGGACGAATTTAACCAATGAAATATGCGAAAATAATAAATGATTTAAACCCTTTCAGTTATGTATTTATTTTTTATTGAAATTTTAGAACTTATATATAGATAGATAGATAGATAGATAGATAGATATTTATTTATTTATTTATTTATATATATTTATATGGAATATCATGCATAAACATGCATGTTTTTGCATAATGCAAAACTTGCCCCACCAGTAAGTGAGGGCGCTAGCTCCTACACTACACTGTCGTCCTCACCTTCCTTTCAAGAGGTAATGGGATTGAATCCTGGTGGGACAGATTTTGTACACACACACACACACACACACACACACACACACACACACACACACATATATATATA
This sequence comes from Bathynomus jamesi, assembly GCA_023014485.1. Lineage (NCBI taxonomy): Eukaryota > Metazoa > Arthropoda > Malacostraca > Isopoda > Cirolanidae > Bathynomus > Bathynomus jamesi. The sequence goes on along the minus strand of JAJOZX010000278.1, from coordinate 755,031 downwards.
TATATATATATATATATATATATATATATATATAACAGGAAAAACGTATGTTTCAATACATAATTTTAACACCCATTAATGAATGTGGCAGTAAAAGAATGAAAAAGTCTCTGAAATTAAATACAAAGAAGAGGGAGTTGAAAGAATGCCCCCCCCCCCACTTCTTTAGCCTCACCGTCAAATACCAAAAACCCGAAAAAGAAGAGACTAAAAGCATGACCATATTAAAAAAAAAATAATTAAAAGTGGGGGACTGAACCACGCCATTCTCCTTTAAGACAGGGACATATACCAAATCCACCCTATTAAAGCGGACCCAGTACAATTAACGTCGCTTATCGTTGCTGATCTACCGGGAAGCGATGGTGCGACATGGACACGACGTAGCCCTATATAACGTGCACTTAACCATAAATTCTATAGGCCATTAAACTACAGAGAGCAACAATGATACTGTAAACAAACTCTGTAAACAAATAATTTACTGGTTAGTTAAAGTAATTAAATTTAATGGTCCATTTCATTTAATATTGTAATAAAAATGCAATTGAAACATTGCATCGAGAAGAGAGAGAGAGAGAGAGAGAGAGAGAGAGAGAGAGACGCCGTTCTTTATTTACAATGGGAACATAAGATACTGAAATGTAAAAGGTGTTAAAACTCTCTGTTTTCTTAAATATCGACACACACACACACACACACACACACACGCGCGCGCGCGCGCGCGCGCGCAAATACTCATACATACAGTATGAGCTTCATTCGCTCAATTATGTATCCTTACATCTGAATTTTGAAACGGTCTGACAAAGTCGACCAATGCTTTATAAAAAATTAACAGCTTCTTCTTGTTCCAATTTTTAACAAGTTTAACGCAATATAATATTAATATATACAATCATATTATAATATGTAAGATTTTAACGCATTTTATTTATAATATTATAATAATTATAATATATCTTTATAATAACCTAAAATAAAATAGTGTCTGTATGTGTCCTTTATCGAATTCCATTAATTATGATAGTTACCGCTGAAATTACAGCACTTTCCTTATTTCACATGTTAAATTTACAAGTTTCGTCTTATAAAATCTAAATTCTAGAATTGTGGTTGCGTTGGTAATCCTGCGAGACTTCAAATTGGGATTAAACATTTAAAAATATAATTCGAAATTATTATTTTGTACAAGAAAATAGTCCAAAAAGAAAATGGGATATTGCCATTTCTTTATCTTCATTTAGAGAGAATGGGAAAAACTTTCTTAACTAAAACTACAGTGAAACTTCGATTTAACAGGATTATAGGGGTAATGTAATGATGGGGGTTTTTAACCTCCTTTGCAACATCTAAGGTCATATGACGAAGAGAGCTTACAGCTTTACGTGTGATCCGAGACACAGGTCCTAATATAATCTGAATGCAGGGAATGGTTTCCCATTCAACAATTACTCACATCTAAAGTTGCCTAACTTGCTGATCAACTGGAAGCGGTGTTACGACATTGGCAACGACGTAGCGCAGGGATTGGAGGAGGTCAGAGTCTTGTGCTTCTAATAAATCCACTAAATATTGTAACTTTACTCCCAAAGTTAATTTTCTCAAAATTAAGAATATTCACAAAAATGTAGCCGTCTTTCAGGTTCTCAGTTAGTGTATGATCTTTCTTTAGATGTCTTGTATTGTCCCATATGCGTTAGAAATATTTTGAATTTTCCTTAATCCCTTCTAGTATATAGTTTAATTTTTGTAAGTTTTTAATATTAATTCGGAATACAAAGAAAGACCGTTTATTTGCATTACCACAGCTTCCCAGGCAGGGTCGCCGAGAGGGCGGGGAAGCCGGGTTATATCCCGGGCCCCGGACCTCTAGGGGGCCCGGAAAGAGGAGGGATAAAATCTAAAAATATTAATAAAGCAATTGATTAAATAACAGAGAAGAAATATAATTAATGAACATACATTTTATAGAGATTATCATACTGTATGTTTTGAATAGTGACTTGGACATATAATCACTTTGCTTGTTATGTACACAAAAAACATTCATAATAAGATACTGAGTAAACAGGAGGACCCATATACCAATCCTTCCCCGGAGCCCGTGGCAGCTCTCGCCGGCCCTGTTCCCAGGCCAAGTTCGGTTTATAGCATATCTTTTTTCAATACCTTTTCAGTATATTATTTGTTAAACTAAGAGAAGGACCGTATTCGCCTGAACTGTATACAGAAGGAATCTACTCAATGCTAAGAAATTACCTTAATTACGTGTACAACATATTGAACACTGAAATTTTGAACTTACTGTAGGTTTTAATTAAATTCTATCGTTTTAATTACTGGTATATCATTAATTTTCATCTTTTTATGTTATTACGATCCTACTATTGGACGTTTGATATACTGATTTTCGTACAAACCCTAATTTTTCACTTATTTCCAAATGACAATCGATTTAAACGTTTTAGTTATTGACGCAAACTGATTTACTCGTGTAAACCAATCCATAAAAGTATATTCCATTATCCTTATTTATTTATAGTTCACAACCTTTGCAAATCTGATTTTAGTTACCATAAAACATTTTTTTTTTTTGCCAGTCTTGTATCATCTCCAGATTGTTTCAGATCTCCGGATTGTTTCATCTCCAGATCCGGTATCGTCCTTATTCAACTTTATCAATAGCATATATATATATATATATATATATATATATATATATATATATATATATATATATATATATATATATATCTTTTTACGGGGTGTTCAAAAAACTTAAGCTCAATCCATAAACATTTTGGGATCGCTAAAGAACATGAAGTTTCCCGACAGCACTGAGGGGCCCAGCCACACGCTCTAGCTCCCAGGGTCCCACTACTAGAAGGTAAGTAATATCCCCTTAAATAGGGGTCTCACAATATGCTAGCAGTTGCTCATTGTTGCCTGGCTTCGGCGGCGCTCATCAGTGACCGTTTCGTGGGCTCTTGACCCTCCGGTGATGGGCTTTAACCACCTTAAAGAAGGTACTGCCGTTGGCTCTCGTCCTTCGTCAGAATCCTGCTGTACTCGGTGATCAAAGCAATCCCCCTTCCCGTGCGGTCAGTCGTCACCTTCAAGCCGTCTATTTTCTCCCTTCCGTCCTTGAAGGCGTTCAGATCTATCCATTTGTCAGGATCCTCTTTCAGGAAGGTGACATCCGCCATTTAATCGGTGAGGATTTAACGTGATCTGCATGTCACAAAGAAATTAAGCTGCGTCCCGTAGAGTGAGACAGTTTCTCCTTGAAACACTTGATGTTCCTTCCACCTTTCTTCAGACACTGACCATCTGGGCCTTGGTATCTGAGGTCACCTCATCAAAGAAGAAGGGTAGGCTAATTAGTTCTATTAAATACCAGAGGTGTCTCTTTAGGGCGTTGGAGACTATGTCAGTGATCCGTCAGTCCACCTGTTCAAACTCTGCCAATGTCTTCAAGCGTCGTAGATCCCATAACTGTGTCGAAGCATTCAATGCCTTCATGTAAATCATAACAGAGAAAATGCAAAGGTCAAGGAAACCTTCACTCTAGCGTTGAGTGAGCGAAAACTGGCTTCAAAACAGATAAATTTTGATAGCAGAGAACACCTTCGCCATCCATTGGGTTTGATGGTAGGCTTCGGTAACCATGAACTTCACACCGCGAGGAGAAATTCCACCCAAGAAGATAATGCTTAATTCCAGAAACTTGCGACAGTCATATCAAGGTTGGGTTTCGTTCTGGAGAAGAGCTATGGCGAAAGGAGTGGCTATTTGCTTTAGAAGCCACTCAAAAATTATGTAACGCTTTTTTCCACCAAAATTTATATCCCTCCCCACCTATCCAACCACCCCCTAAAAAGTTATGTAACGCCAGCATTACCCCCACCCCCTCACATTGCCCTATAAAATGTTATTTTCAATAAATTGTTACTTTTCTTTCACCAAAACCTTGTTGCTCATCATTTACTCAAAGCACCTTTTTATGTATGATAATAATTTGTTACTCTCACGTGCTGAAATTACATATCTTGTCATTTCCCAGTTTTATGTATTTGTGGTGATGAAGTTTTATGTAACACTTGAAGTGACACCCCCCACCCCCCTGTAACACACTGTAATACCTGACCTAACACCCCCACCCCGTTCTGCGTTACATAATTTTTGAATGGCCCCTTAGTTTGTGCAACAGAGGAGATGACAGCCTCTCATCATCACACGGTTGGTAGTATAACCAACTGATGGAACCCCGGGAATCGTTTAAAGAAAAGACAGTTTGGTTCAATGGACGGGCCAAGCATCATCTTGAGCACATCAGCTCACATTTGGAAAAATCTTGAAACAAATTTAAAACCGAACGCTTCTCTTACAAATTTTCATATTCAATTTAGAAGAAAAATCTTGGATTTCACTATTCTCCCTATCACTCAAAATAAAACCTTCTAAATTTAGAACTTATAACTTCTTTTTGAGGGCATATTCTAGGGAAAGTTTTCCTTCATTTGGGGATCAAAGCTGCTTGTAAGATGAAATAATAATTTCTCTTAATAATATACAACTTCTTTAAACAGAAGAAATGGGCTTCAAAACATCTTTTTCTTTTTTTTTTAGCGATTTGGGGCAATAGAAGATAATATTTCTATATATAGAAGGTTGCGGGAAGTCCTTGTTTTCTGTGTATATCCTATTCGAAATTACGGTATATAAATGTCGTGGCTCTACGTATGTAAATTATGTTTAATATATGCATAGCGTAATGTTGGCACTATAATGATAACGATGATGATAATGGTAATTGATTGTTAATGATAAGGCTGATGAGACTGGCTGGAGTCACCATAATCTTTTCAGATCAAATAATGTTATTAATTAAGTTATTAATTAAGTTGATTGATAGAATGAGTTTTCTTCCTTTATTAAGCAAAATAAATTATTTATGAATGAGACAAAATATGTTAAAATTGAATGTGCAGTACAATAATGACTTCAATATTAATAACGCGCGAGGTAATGATTAGTTAGTCTTTATATAAAGTTAGGTGAATGACACCAGGCCTAAATGGGGCCTGCACAAAAGGGGTTCACGCGGTGGTAGCTCTCGTGTCATTGCTTCTTCGGAGAGAGAGGTTGAAGTGCGTCGAGAAGTCCTTGTAACGAGGTTGAGGTGTGAAGCAAGGCATAAGGACATGCCTTGAAGTACTTGGTCGTACTTGTGTGACGTCATCTTGGTCGTGTTTGTGTTGATGGAACATAGCTAAAGTATTTGAAAGCGTCTTTGCCACTACATATGTCAGTAATTTTTGTCGTAAAAGATAACTCTCATTGCCCTATATTTGGCAATTCCTAAGATGTAGTACTTAAAATGTTGTATCTTAGTACTCTGTGCTGTTTTTTAAGCAATAAAGAATTTGAATTATTATTATATTATTATTATTATTATTATTATTATTATTATTATTAGCTATTTCTTTCAAAATCATTTTAAAAATAACACAGCACTTTTAAACGTGGCATGTACCCATGTAATATTTAATATAAAACATTTTCAAGACTTTGTTTGTGGGCATTGTTTTTGTCAATGGTTCCTTGGTAATTTGATAAATACCATTAGGGTTTTTTTGAGGGGTATGTGGACCCCTGTGAGAAAACTAATCGCTAACTATCATATATCGTATTTGATGTCAAACTAAAATTTGAGGTTTTTACTGTCTTATAATAATATTAACGGTAGTCAATGATTTTGAGGAACCAGCGTCGCAATGGAGAGTTTAGCATCAGAATCTAATCGGGCAAATATAATACTGGATCAAGTAAAGATAATCCCTCCCAGGTCACACTAGTAAAGCAAATCCCTCCCAAAAATGACCAAGTAAAGATAATCCCTCCCAGAAAGTAAAGTAAAGTGAAGCAGTCTGACATATGGATAAAAATTAAGAGAATCTTTTTTTAAAAAATGATTTATTTGAAAACAAAATTTATTAAAATTCATTTATTACAATGGATCAAGTAAAGATAAGCACCCCCAACCTTTTTAGTTAGCTTTATAAGGCTAACTAACGAAAATATCACGACTTAACCTAACCAATCGTTAGGTCAACTGTACGCCCTTGACGATTGGTTAGGTTAGGTCGTGATATTTTCGTTAGTTAGCCTTATAAAGCTAACTAAAAAAGGTTGGGGGTGCTTAACTTTACTTGATCCAAAGACTTTAATTAAAGCGGTATTGCGGTATTGCGGTAAAGCGGTATTACCAACTTTACCAAGTAAAGATGATCCCTCCCAAAAAATGATCAAGTAAAGATAGTCCCTCCTTTTTCTGTTGGGAGGGATTATCTTTACTTGATCCATAATACTAGCTTACTTCCTATTTGGAGCCATCCCATTCCCACTCACAATCCGAAACTGAGAATCCCCAAAGTGAGAATTTCAACTTTGGGAAATGTTTCATGATTTAGGACAGGATAATATATATATATATATATATATATATATACAGTATATCAGTGGCGTGCAGTCAGGGTAAGCGAGGCATGCGCAGCCTACCCAGTTAAAAGTCAAATTACAAAAAGTCAGTATATTACTACAGTAATCGAAAACTAATATAAAGTTATGATGCTTGTATATTGTGTATATAATATATATATATATATATATATATATATATATATTTTTTTTTTTGGCAGCTACCTCTTACCCTGTGGACACACCCACCGCACGCCACTGATATATATATATATATATATATATATATATATATATATATATACACACACAAGAGGAATATAACGCAATTGGGCATTCGAGGGTTTCTTTTCTATGAAAAATCTATTGTAAATTAAAGTTTGGAAATTCTGCAGTGGGAACGGAAATGGATCGATTTGAGAATCGCCTTCTTTGAGATTCTCACGCACGGATTTCTCTCTCTTGGACCAAGACTGAAATGGAAATGACCAAGAATGGAAAGAGACCTAATCTTTATCACTCTAATTCCAGATATGAAAAGTTGTTCTTGCCATCGGCTGAGATAGTTAAAAACCTTCTAGTTCAACCTAAGTTAATGCATTTAACTGTATAGCAGAGTTTCCTAAACTGTAGGGCGCAAGACCTGCTAGAGGGGACGTGAGCAGGTTAGCAACGTCGCAACTAAACCTCTTTACATTAAATACGCAGCAAGTACGATTTAGCAACAATGCTGTAGTAAATATTTCTTTTATTTTTTTACATAATTTTTACATATTTGTTTTGTATATCAAACATTCTGTGCTGACACCCTGCCAAGGCAAACTCTTTCGTCTTTGTCTTGCAGCTGTTAATTTTCCTTCCTGCTGGACGTTCGCTTTCATTCAGCCTGTCCCAAAGAAGGGTGACCGCTCTCAACCCTCCAACTATCGTCCAATTGTTTTCATTGCTCTTTCTAAAGTTTTTGATTCTACCCTTAATAGGAAGATTCTTAAAAAACCTCTCTACATACAGTTTCCTTTCAAATCGTCAGTATGGGTTCCACAAGGGATGCTCTAATGGCGATCTTCTTGCATATCTCTCCGACTCTTGGTCATCCTTTCGGGATTTCGGTGAAACTTTTGCTGTTACGCAAGACATATCAAAAGCTTTTGATAGAGTCTGGCACAAATCCTTAATTTCCTTCGGTTTCTATTTTTCTACCTCTGCCTTCATCTCTGAGTTCCTTTCTGGTCGATCTATAGCTGCGGTTGTAGATGGCCACTGTTCTTCTCCTGAAGCTAGTAATAGTGGTGTTCTTCAGGGTTCTGTCTTGTCACCTACTCTTTTCCTTTCATTTACCAATGATCTATTAAGCTGCACTTTCTGTCCTATCCACTCTTATGCCGATGATTCCACTCTTCACTTTTCCACCCGTTTCACAAAGCGTCTTTCTCAACAGTCACTATATGATTCGCGTGGAATGGCTACAGTACACCTGATCTCTGATCTTTCTACTATCTTTCAATTGAGCAGAGAAAACCTTGTAGCTTTCGATGCCTCGAAAACGCAATACCTTCATCTGTCTACTCGTCACAATCTTCCACAGGACTATCCCCTTACCTTCAACAATACACAACTCAATCCTTCCTCTTCTCTTAATAGTTTTGGCGTTTCCTTTTTTCTAATCTTTCCTGGAAAGATCACATATAACCTCTTTCTAAAACAGCTTCAAAGTGGTTAGATGTGCTGTTCCGGCTCCGCAGTTTCTTCACCGCCATTGTTGTCTTTCCACAGGAACCTTTTCCGCCTCAGCATGGAGTAAGCTTCTCATGTGTGGTGGCTCAACCTACACAGCCCTACTTGACCAGATGGAATCATAGGCGTTTCGTCTCATCAGTTCTCCGCCTCTTACTCACTGTCTTCAATCCCTCTCTCATTGCCGCAATGTTGCCTCATTCTCTCTTTTCTATTGCTATTATAACGGACGTTGCTCTTTGAACTCTCGAACTGCATGCCTCCTTCTTTAAGAAGAGCACGTAGTACCAGGCTTTCCACACACATTCTCATCCCTTTTCTGCCTAACTCTAACGCAAGGGTTAATCGGAGTTCTCAATCTTTCATCCACTCAAAACGGTCAAATTTGGAACAATCTTCCTCAATCCATCTTTCCCCCCGTCTATGACCTTCAATCTTTCAAACGCAGTGTCCAAGCATTTCGAAAACCTTGGACCTTGATTTTGGCTCTCTTCTTCCTCTATAGCAGTGGTTCCCAAACCCATGGTCGCGACCCAAGTGAGGGTCGGGAAGGTGTTCCTGAGGGTCGCGGGACGGAAATTCTCAACGACTGATTCAATCAAACTATATGAATATAAACACAACGTATCAAAATGATTGGTCATTAACACTGCATGTACCAGCGTTTAGGGTCGCCAGGTCAGGACAATATTGTATTCAGGTTCGCCACCATAAAAGTTTGGGAACCACTGCTCTATACAGTAGAGTGGGGGCGTTTTTGCGGGCGTTCACTTTATTTCCTGCATAAAAAAGAAAGTTTGATATGCAAAACCATTTTTAATGATACCTTACACAGATTATGGTATCAATAAATTACACTACATGAAGGCTGTTTATAGTCGAAATAAAGGGGCATTGAAAGATGGATTTTAATTTGAGGGGAACGTTGGATAAAATAGTTTGGGAAACACTGCTGTGAAGGACTATAATTTTTTAACACTGTAAATGTATTAAATGTTCCTTTTTAAATATCAAAAAAAGGTTTTCAAATCAAAATTTTTATGTTAGCATTTTTATCGTTAAGAAATTGAGGTTATTATGTGCTCATATATATATATATGAAAATTATTTTATGAAAGTAACACGTGAATAATATTTATGATGAAAATAACCACGAAGGAAAAAGGAAACACAGAATGGTGCTCAAGCGCTTTCGTCTAATGACATCCTCAGGAACACTGAAATAAATAACAAGTTCGAGACTATATATATAGGTCACAAAAAAAATAGAAAAATAAAAACTGTAGGAGGAGCATACAAAGTTATAAGGAAAAACTACCAGAGTTTTAGCACTTTGCCCCTCTTGTCTAAATCGTTCTGAATGAATTCAAAACAACAAGATCAAGCGAAAAAAAGCCCTGACTAATGTTAAAATTATTTGTAAGTTGAATAATGGTAGACTCAAGAATATTTCTATTAACAATGTTGCAAGAGTGAAACAAAATTGAAGCATTATTCCAATCAATACAGTGGGATAACTCTGACAAATGGACGAAAAGGGCACTGGACGACTGTCCCGTTCTAACGGAATATTGATGCTGTTTTACACGCGTGTGCAAATCCTTTCCCGTCTGACCAATGTAAAAGGAATCACATTGTTTACAACCAATTTTATAGATAATGCCTGAGTTATTGGTAGAGCTATTTTTTACTATGATATTTTTCACAATATTGTCATATGAAAATACTACATTAATATCCAAAGTTTAAATACATTAGCAATGCCTAAAAAGCCTGGGGAAAATGGAAATACTAAAATATTCTTCGACAAAGTGCTTTCCCGATGTACACGCACATCCAAAAATGGGATTGAGTTGTTTTGTTCCACTTCTAAAGTAAACTTAATGGAGGGGACTTCATCATTTAACTGAAGGAGGAAGTCATCCAGGTACATGGGCCAGATACACAAAATATCGTTGACGTACCACAACCATGGGATGCCAACCCCCATGATTCTCGGAATGTAAGTAATTTCGAAAAACTCCATATAAGTATTGGAGAGGAGGGGCGACAAGGGATTACACATGGCCATCCCAAAAACCTGTTGATAATACTCGCTATTGAAAGTGAATTTACAGTCTTTGATGCAAAGTTCAATGAGTTCCAAAACGATGTGTGCAGGTAGTGGCAGGTCGTACTTATGTAATTCTCGGGAGAGAACGTTAAGCATATCGTCAATCGGCACTTTTGTAAACTATGAACAAACGACAAAACTGATAAATCTATCGTTGGTTTCAGTGCGTATATTATTCAGTTTTTCAGTAAGATCCATGGAATTTTTTACATGTAAATCAGAGATAGTTCCGAGAATGGGACACAAGACTTTGACAAGCCATTTGGAGAGTTTATAGGTAATAGAACCCACAGAGCTAATAATAGGGTGCATAGGGTTGCCAGGTTTGTGGGTTTTAATAAGACCGTAAAGCTAGGGAAGAGAAGGCAAAGTGGACGTGAAAAGCGGAATTAAGTCCTTATGATCTTTGAGAATGCGTTTCAAGCCACTATTGAATGATTTGATGACGTCATCCTGCGGGTTCTTCCTAAGTTTTCTGTATGTAGCGGGGTCCTGGAGAAGCGCGTTCATATTTCTCATGTAGTCCACTTTATCCATAATAACTATGGTGTTAGCCTTGTCTGCTTTAGTAATATGGAGCTCACCATCTTTTTTTAACTGTAAGAGGCTATTGCGAAAACGTTTAGCAAAGTTTTCTTCGTAAGTACTATTCGCAGTACTATAGACAAAGCCTTTAACTATGTTAACCAAAGACTGAGGAAATTACACTGTTTTTCAAAACAAGCAAGACTGTAACAAATTTGTAAAGCAGAAGATTTTTTAACAATAAAAAAGGACATACCAAATCCAAGGGCGTTTTTTGCATCGTCACTAATGTTTTTCGAAGGAAGGTTCAAAACACATTTTGAGCTTGCTTTATGACTACACTGTGACTGTTTCGAATGAGACTTTTAATTTTGCGATCCAAAATGTTACGAAGTGAAGAAGTTCTACGCAACTCGTTGTAAATTTCATCGAACAAAGGTTGGATCCACGGTTGGGGAATAACGGTCACAAAATTACGTTTGGTAATGCGTAAATTTTTGAAGGCAGACCACTTATTTTGTCTGGTGACTTCAATATGTTTCTTTAAAATTAATCTGCTGAAGTTGTTGAACGGATGTCCGTCAATTTGTCTGAGGCGAATCGGAAGGAGGGAACTCTGGTAGTTTTTCTTTATAAATTTGTATGCCCCTCCTACAATTTTTATTTTTTTATTTTATTTATTTTTTTGTGACCTATATATAATCTCAAACTTGTTATTTATTTCAGTATTCTGAGGATGTCATTAGACGAAAGCGCTTGAGCACCATTCTGTTTCCTTTTTCCTTCGTGTGTTTTTTCATTATATATAGGTATGGTACATATATATATATATATATATATATATATATGGCATAACACGCATGAGCCCGCGTGGGTTTTGTATGAAACAAAAATGTCCCATGCAGTATTCGAACCTGGGACCTGCTACCTCTGGGTAGGAGTCTCGAACGCTACCATCCTCGCAACTCCTGCCCAGGAGGTCCCGGGTTCGAATACTGGTAGGGACATTTTAGCTTCATATATAATTCTTTTGTGCCATATCTATCAATTATCTATCATATAAACGAGGTTTACTGATTTTTAGATCTACTGTTTACTACATTTTCAATAAACTCATTACAAGTATTTTTTGTATAGTAATGACGTAAACTTTACATCAAAGTATAAAAAAATAAAAAATAAAAGCAAAATTATTTCCAAAAAAAAGAACCCCGCGAAACTCCACCTCTTTTAATATATTTTCCCTAAATTTTGGCTTCAGGTTTTGCGAGTAAAATTTCGTTAGGTTAAAAAAAAAAAAAAAAAAAAAAAAATTTGAACTTTCAGGGGGTTATTTATGACCTCGAGTTTTTCTTTCTTGAAAAAGTTTAACAGTTGTAGTTAATTTAAAATCACAAAAGGCTCAAGTTGAGATAAAAAGGAATCTGAAGCTCCTTTGTGTGTTCTCTGAATATGGATGGATTTCGTGAGAGTTATAAGGCCCTCAATTGCAGTTTTGGGTTTTTATTCCAAGGCGATTACTTTAAACTTTCTTTTGTTAATATCCTCTTTTTCCACATTTTTTTTTCTCTCTCATGTTCCTCACCTCTCGTTCTGTATTATTTTTCATTCTTATCGGTGTAAACGAGATGGGTATAAATTGGGTATAAATTCATTACATTTAACCAGCTGCGTTTACGGTAAGTCAACTACGATCAATATTTTCGAAGATTGGATAATGATGATGGTAAAATTCAGTCAGGAGGGCCAGTAACTGGTACAACGCTCAGGCCAGCTAATGCGACTCATTAATGCTCTAATTCTAGGATTATTATTAACCAGTATCATCGCGAGTCAAACCCTTGACCTCGTTGTCTTCGGTTCACTTATACAGAAGTGGTGTTATCCACTGATTCGCAAGGGTTTTCCTCCAGACGCGATAGTGTCACTTTGTGTCGTATGATTTCAGTACAAACTCTTTTTATTTCTCTCTCTCTCTCTCTCTCTCTCTCTCTCTCTCTCTCCGTTTTTTAATCTGGATTTCAAATATCATAAGGGATGAGTTCGGACTACGGAAGGAATTCCTCTAGGATTTCCTTCCTCTAGGATTTGATTTCGAACAACGGCTGATCCCATACCCATAATACCTACCACAAATGCGAGAATGGGAATGATAGTCGCCGTAACTTAATTGGTTACCAAATTCTTGCCGAATTTTCAGTGTTCATTCATTCGTGATTAATTCGAAGAAGAAGGAATTTCTATATAACTGAACCGTACAGGCAGGCATTAAGCTATTAAAATTTACGTCTCTTTCTTCCTTTCTCCCTGTATTCTTCCTACTCTTATTTTCTTCCTTAATTTTTTCCTTTTCTTTATTATTATGTTATGCCATTATTCAGTCCTCCTTCTTTATTTCTTCCTTTCTCTTCTTCCGCACTCGTCTTCCGTTTTTCTTACTTCCTGCCTCCACCTTCGCTCCTGTCTTCCGCTTTTGCCTAAAATTTGAGCGTTATGGGAAAGGAGCGAGATTTAGGTCAAATAAAGAGTCGACAGAGGGTGAAATTAAGCCAAACTTTATTGATAAAGAAAACTGGTCCCCGGCATTCTCTAACGTATGGTTGAAGCGTCCAAAAAAGGCAGTTCAAAATTTCTACTTCAAGAAGACAAATTTAAATTTTAAATCTTTCTTTACTCAGCTTATATTTTATATATATATATGTGGTGTGTGTGTGTGTGTGTGTGTGTGTGTGTGTGTGTGTGCAGTTAGCACAGATGGAAAATAAAACACAGCTAATATAAGGTTGACATCATTGATATAAACTAAAACTAGACTTATGTGTACTGTAGTTATCTTATAAAAGGGTATCAGATGGGCAAACTTTAAAGTTGTCAACTTTTTTAGACATATCTAAGTGGGAGTATGTAATGTTGGAAAAAACTGTCAAAATGCTGACATTTCTTGATATGTTCAAAACATGTCAGAAACATATACACTCAGACCTCGCTAATTCGACACTCGGTATTTTGGATATCGCGATAATTCGACTATTTTTCTGCGTGTCGAAATATCAGGCAAATTTCACTAAACCTTCCGAAATTTGCCTGATATTTCGACACGCAGAAAAATAGCCGAATTATCGCGATATTCGAAATACCTACAGTCGAATTAGCGAGGTCCGAACGTACTTACATTTTGGACAATTGACACGTTCAAGAAAAAAAAAAGACCAAGTTTAACAACTTTAAGCAAGTCTAAAAGGTGTTAGAAATATACACCTGTATTTAGTGATTTAAAATAAAAGACTAGTTCACTGCTGCACTGCAACACGGCTTCCCATTAGACCAGCCAGGTTAAAGACGCCTATTTTTTTTGTTTTTGTTTTTTGAGTAATTGGATGGGTGACCGCCCTCTGTTTACAAATGATGTAATGACATGGGGTCGAATCCCACATAAAGTTGCGCGACCACTTTCACACATGACCTTTGTCGCTCCATACACACACACACACACACACACACACACACACACACAGAAGCTAATGTTTATGAGCTATCGGGGTAACTTATATTAGAGAACTTAATTAATTCAATCTCACCTTAAAAGACCTACTTTAAATTAAACGAACTTTATAATTGTATATCATATAATACTCCAACAAGAGCATTTTATAATTAAAAATATGTAAATGAGATCAGATGTTTTATTGTATAAAAAGTACACACTGTAGAGTTTCTATTATTTGTAAATGTAAAATAATTTAGTTACCCTTAAGTTATGAAAATATGAAGCACAAACGGAACAAAAGTACACATTTAATGTACTAATATATTATAATATTGCAATTATTATGTTTTGTATAGTAATTAGCAGTGTTTGGCGCATTACTTTTTTAAGTAACGGCGTTACCGTTACCGTTACCGTTACTTGTAATAGAAAGTAACGGCATTACCGCTACAGTTACTTATATGGAAAAGTAATGCGTTACAGTTACCGTTACCGTTACTTTTATAATAAACTAGAAAATATAGTATTTCTCAATATAAGAATATGATATATCTACTCAATATATTTTGCCCCACCTTTTTTTTTTCTTTCCAAGTTTCTTTGTAAGTTCCAGAAATTTTGTACACAAGTAGTTACATACCTTTTCTTTACAAGTTTTTATTTTTCCACATAGTCTCCATCCTTTTCTACGGCTTTCTTCCACCTCGAAACAAGGGCTTTTATTCATTGCTGGTAAAAGTCCGCTGGCTTCCGCTGGAGCCACCTCTTAACCTCCTCAACAACCTCATCGTCACTCTGAAACTTTCTTCCACGAATAGCATCCTTCAATGGCCCAAATAAATGAGTTTGAAGGTGCCAGATCCGGGCTGTATGGAAGGTGGGGTAACACAGTCAAACGCATTTTTGTGATGGCCTCTCTTGTTTGCAAACTGTGTGGTCTTGCGTTATCGTACAAAAGAAGGACGTCTTCCAGTTTTCTCTCCGGTCGAACTCGCTTTATACGTCTCTGGAGTCTCTATAGCAGTGATGCACAAACCCTGGCCCGCGGGCCAAATATGTCCCCCACGGGTCTTTTCAGTGGCCCCACGGGTCTTTTCAATTCAATGAAAAAGTTAGAATATAAAAGTGACCCAATTTATGACTTAAATGGAAAGTAAGTAGGCTAATACATTTAGTTATTTTCTTCGCTTGGCCCTCACATTAAAAAAGTTTGTGCACCACTGCTCTATAGGGTAGCAATATATGCCTCTGAGTTGATTATTTGTCCTTTCTTCATAATGTCCACCAGAATCACCCCTTTCATGTCATAGAAGATGGTGGCCATAACCTTTCCTGCAGAGGGAGCCATTCTGAACTTTTTCTTGCGGGGGAGTCTGCGTGATGCCACTCCATGGATTGGCGTTTTGTTTCAGGTTCAAAGTGGTGTACCCAAGTCTCATCCCCAGTCACAATTCGTGAAAGGAAGTCATCCCCTTCTGTCTCGTATCGAACCAACGACTCAGAAGCAATTTCTTTTCTTTGGGCTTTGTGATCTTCAGTCAGTTCGCGAGGAACAAACCGTGAACACACTTTTGAGTATCCCAGTTGCTGAATTATCGTATTCACACTTCCTTCACTAATTCCTAGCTCCAGTGATAGCTCCTTGTATGTGACGCGCCGATTTGATCGAATGATGCTGTTAGCACGTTGCACAGTGTGAGATGTGACAGCCGATGCCGGGCGACCGCTGCGTGGCTCATCATCGAGGCTGGCCCTCCCTCTCTCCGATGATCTCACACGTCTAGACCAGCGTCCAACTGTGCTTCGATCAACAACAGCATCTCCGTAAACGTTTTGTAGACGTTTGTGAATATTTCCAACTGTTTCCTTCTTTGTGGTTAAGAACTCGATAACAGCTCTCTGTTTACGACGCACATCACTGTCAGACGCCATTTTCGAAACTGCGTTAACCATCGGTTTTATACAAGGGCGTTTAAAAGCTGTTTTATACAAGAGCGTTTAAAAGCGGTTTTATACAAGAAGGGGAGGTTCAAACTGGAAAAATCCGGTTATGTGAAGCGCAAATATTTAATTAAGGTTAGATATATAATACAATGAAGCAATACCTGATTTTAGACTTATACTTAAACAATAAGCAATACAATTTAACAATTTTACCATTTGAAATAATATTAATAGCAATCAATAGATCTTAAGTAAAAACTAAAAATGTAAAATAAAATTGCTCTTTGCACTTAGTATTACAAAAACAAAAATTATTGAACAGAATCCACTAAAATAAATCGTGAATAAAAAATTACAAAATGCCTGAACGATTAATGGATTATTCATAAAAGAAAAAATAGAAATTTTAAAACTATTGTTGAATGTCTTTCAAGAAGACATTGTTACATTTCGGAAAAACTAATTTTTCAAAAATGTCCTTTTTAAGGACAGTCTGTCCACATGTTGAATCACTCAGTGTCACGAGTGTTGTATTCAAACATGTTTGCACACGTTTAGTGTGAAGCCATTTTCATTCATATACGTTTCCAAGTCGAGCGTATAAGAAAGTAACGAGTAACGAATAATGACTGAAAATGGAATGAAAAGTAACGGCGTTACCAATTTCGTTACAATATAAACAAAATAACGGCGTTACCTTTATCGTTACAAAATAAGTAACGGCATTACTCCCAACACTGGTAATTAAGAAGTGCGTTTTAAAAACTTTGAAATAATTCATAGTACATTATAAAAAATCCTGTGTCCCAACCAACATGAAATGAAAAAGCAGGAACAACACAAAAATAATCTGAGTATAGTGTTGCCCTTCGTGGGTAGAAAACGGGAATGGTGAGTACCTCGATACAATCCTTTTTCTCTTCTATCGTAGAACGTACGGAGCTATCTGCATCTTACGGCGGGTTGTGGGGTCGTCACTGCCATACACAAAAAAGAAAAAACTTTAACGGAAACTGCAAGATGGGAAACAATACTGAAAGATTGTTAGATGTTACTTTTTACATTTTGCTACGAGAGGTTTAGCATTCCATGGAGATGATAATCTGATTGGGGATCCACGTCGTAGAAACTTTTATTTTGAACTGAATTAAATTGAATAACCTTTATTGATGAAATAAATACAATTTCTTTTTTTGCAATTTTTGTTTTTGTTTTAATATAAATATTTGTGAAATTGGACTAGTTATTTTATTTAATTTAGCTCTTAAGCTCTTAAGCTCTGATGCTGATTTCCTTGATCACTCTAGTGCATTATTTAAAGAGCTAAACCTACTAAAGCTCAATGATATAACCAGACTGGCACATTTTATTTTTATTTACGAGTGTAAGAACAAAATCATTAATTTGCAATGGGTAAATAGATATTTTGTAGCTCATCAAGAAATCTACTCGTATGAGACCAGAAATAGATCAAAGCTCGTTATACCTCAATTTAGATTGTCTTCATCTCAAAAACTACCCATTTTCATTGGATTAAAACTATGAAATGACTTAAATGCCGATATAAAAAAATATTGTGAATGTAAATTTGTTTAAAAATAAGTTGAAATCCAGATTAATAAGGGCATACTAACAAAAATCTAGGATTAATGTCCATTAATATTGTTTACTAATTATTAATTTCTCGTGTGTAATCTAGTATTAAAAACACATTTCTTGGGATTGTTCAGTTCTTATCTCTCACGTATAATATTGGTTTCTTTGTATGGTATTGGTATAGTGCCTTCAATGGTGACCTTGTATTTGTCATGTCAGTAGTGATAATTTAAGATTAATACATGTTTTAACTATTAATAATACTTATTTACTTATTTATTTTTTATTATTATTAATTAATAACGACTAGCTGTTTATTTTTAAAAAGAGCCCAGTAAAGCCTAAAGCTTAAGGGCCAAATTAAATTAAATTCAATTCAATATTAAATTCAATTCAATTAAAAATAGGCTTTACTGAGCTCTTAATTAAGAATAAAAGATATAATTATCATTAATTAATAATATATAAATCATGAATAAGAATTATTAATTACAATATATATTAATATTAAGTTGTTATTATTATTATATCATTATTATATTATATTATTATTATTATTATTATTATTATTATTATTATAAATATAAAACAAATACAAAGTCATTATTGAAGGTATGATACCAATACTATAAAAAGAAATCAATATTAGCCACGAGAAATGAACAATAACAAGTAATGTACATTTAACCCTAGATTACACACGAGAAATGAATAAGTAACTCTTTAGCTGATAGCTTACTATGACAATATAAATCAAAACCACTTAGATCAAGTACCACTTACCATCAAACAAAATGATGGTAGAACAATGTAAATTACACTACTTTTCAAGGAAGAATCAGAATGAATTTATTGAATTGTTCAGTTAAAGTTTGCCGAAGACCATTCTTGCAGGAAGAGAAAACGCTATCTATTATTCAGTTATTTGTGAGACTCTTCTCCTAACGTTTCGCATCATGAACATAGAGTGTTGATACTAAGGTTTGTACTGTAAGTTAAGGAGGTTGGATCTTTCTACATTAGAGAAAGATTTCTTCAGTTTATTGATTGTGATCGAAAAGGTGGAGATGTAAGAGAAGTATACTTGCCAGTCTGAAGCACTTGGAAGTTCCATCAGATGATTGTAGAAGTCAAGGTTTTGATAATGATGTTAATATGGCTCTGAAATTCAAAGGTGTCCATGCTTGCATTAAAAAAAAGAATGAACAGGTTGAGTATTCTACTTATCCCTCTCATTCTCTGTCATTTTTTTTTTCATGGGGGTTGTTTACCCTCCTTCGAAACAACTAAGATCGTATGACGGAGGGGACCTACAACCTTACGTGGGATCCGAACGACGGGTCGCTACATAATCTGGACATATGCAGAGAACGATCTCCCATCCAACTACTCTCCAGACCCAATGCTACATTTGCCTGTCCTGAAAAAATAAGAATTTTTGGGTGTATTCAACGACTGTTTGGCTTCTTTTGTTTGTCTACGAGGTGTAAAATTTTTAAAGGAAAGATACACTGTTCTCTTCATTCTCAATCAGCTACACGTTAAAGTGCACGAACTAATGCTGTTTGTCAAATAGAAAATCATCTCCCAGATATTATACTAGCATTGGAAGGCTACCGTGGGTTGAATCTGACGCCCGATGCGAGATCAGAAATGGAGGCTTTACATAAGTATTTCAATGCATTTCCTTGCATTTTAATAACTAGTTTTTGTATAAAGTCCTTTCAAATACTGACAGGAGAAACAAGATCTTACAGTCACGAGGAGTCTCGCTTGATTCAGAGGTAGTACTTATAGTTTACATAGCTACAGAACAGATGACTTCAGTGGCCCAATATTCTGTCAGAGGTCAAGCTTGTAGCAGAACATGATATGGACAGTGTACCTCAGATGTCACGGAAAAGAAAGAGAAAAGGAAAATGAATCCACACTGAAAATCAGGCTGAACCACTCAAGAGTCAGTCTAAGCGTGACGATGAAGAGTATTTATTCAAAATACATGTTTTCCATGAAACGTTTAACAAAGTTATAAATGAATTAGAACAAAGACTCAAGGCAACCACCTATATCTGCCTAACTTTCAGGTCCATCCTTCAGTAAGAACTAGAGGAAACATCCGAGTTTCTGGCTACGAAATATCTTAAAGCCCTTTCTGAAAAATTTCCTTGTGAAATGGTGCCTTTGAGGACACTTTTAAATCTACATTCGGCAGGAAATCTGAAATACCACCACTAAATCTAATGAATGAAATTTGCTATAACTTCAGCCCATTTTTAGTGGCACAAGTTTGTACCAGAGACCAATAAAAGGATACACGGGGCCTCTGTGTGTGTGTGTGTGTGTGTGTGTGTGTGGTGTGTGTGTGTGTGTGTGTGTGTTTTTTCCTCTCAGTGACTGGCATTCGATATCGCCTTCCCCATTCCTCATAACAATATACAGATTTTAGTGTGGTTTGTTTATCATTTCGTTTCATTAGTGTGCACCCAAGTTGCTTTCCGGAAGCACGTTGACCTAAACTGCTTTATGAAGGACAAAAAACGCCAGAATGAGAAATGTATATTTTGGAAATGATAAAGTTCTCAACGTTTGGATCCAGATTAGGGTCTTCTTCAGTAGATGTACTTTTTAAATAATTTTAATTGAAGGTACAATATAAAATATCTAAATATAACAATCAAAATGAAGAGATTTATTGGTTACATAAGTAACCAATCAGCTTCACTCAGGCATCATTTTCATCAAGTGCACGAAAACATCGGATATTTAATGCTTATAGTGTCTGCCCGAACTTAAGCGACATTGGATAGTTGACCGTCCTCTACGACCACTAGATGATATAGCGACCCGCCCTTCGGATTCCACGTTAAGCCGTAGGTCCCCTCTGTCATTTGACCTTTTTGGATATTAAGACGAAGGCTAAATCATGTACGAGTACTTAACAACACATATACATTAGTTTCTGTCCTCTGATATTGCCTCCCCTCATAATTGGGGAATATTACATCAAAGTTTACAAAACAGTCATTTCCGTCCTTCATAAGCTTCCATAGTATAATGATTGGGAGCTGATTATCAGCTGTAAACACAGAATATGAAAGAAAATAGAAAATCAAAAACTTATGGTGAATTCAAGTAATTATAATTATTTGTATTACCCTGTATATAGGACTGCACAAATTATTAGGAAATTCAGTACTTTACTTTAAAAAACCAGTTATTCATTAAATTCACAACTTTACTCCACAGCAACCATGACTTGCGATCAATAACAGCCCTTAAAAATTTGAGAAGTGCAAATTCAAATTTCTGGTGTTAGATGGCGCTGCGTCGCTGTAGTAAAATGGTTTGTTGTAAGTATGAATATTTATGAATGAAAACGTGACAGTTAATTGACTATATGTTTTGTACACTTTGATTACGCTTTTCACAACAAAATCAACAGTAGAATTCTGTAGATTAAGATTTTATTCCACTGTAATTTTTTTTATTAACTGTAAAATTTCTTGCAAAATAAAGTTTACATAATGATACAGTTACGGGTAAAGTTATATAGATTAGGTTAAGTTAGGATAGGTTAGACTAGGCCAAGAAGGGAAATAAGGTTAGATGAAATTTGGTTAGGTTAGACTAGATCGTTTTTTGTTTCTACGGTTTTTTATATTATGAGGAGACCTAAAAGACGTTTCGCGTTCAAGAAAATGGGGTCCGTCCGTCAAAATGTTCGTCGCGCCTTAAGAGAAATCTCTCAGTATTCGGAAAATTCCGCGCTTCTAATTTTTTATAGGGTTATTTAACCTCCTTGGTAATATCTATGATCATATGATGGAGGAGACCTACAGTTTTACGTGGGATCCTAACCATAATCTGAACGCACAGGACGACGATCACCCGTCCAATTACCATTCAGACCGAATGTCGCTTAACTTCGCTGATCGACGGAAATGGTTGTTACGATATCGTGTAGCTTTGCCATTGAATTTTACGCTTTGTATATCCTTTCGGGGCTTCAAGTATTTCACTTTCTACAAATCTGTCGTGTCGTCTTCGGAGCTTATAAGACTAAATCATTAGTGATTCGAAGAAACTAATCCCAACAAGATATTTTAATATAATTTTAAAAACAAATTTGTCTATTTATTAATTTATTATGAAACATTTGAAAACGATGTCAATGTTTACTTGGTTGTTTGGTATTTTGAAATTAAATATTACTAATTTTCCGATGATCTAATTTATGAACGTTTTTGCATGTTTTTATTAGGAATTTACGTAAACATTTTCTCTCTCTCTCTCTCTCTCTCTCTCTCTCTCTCTCTCTCTCTCTCTCTCTCTCTCGCACGCCAAATGTATTGCTTTATTATTTAGTTATATTAATTTCCAACACTTCATACGAGTTCTTTTGAATTCATTATGACGAAGATTTACTGCAAATAACTAGGTTCAAAAACTAGTTATAATCTGCAGTATTATATTATTAGTCATGTGTATCCCCCTTGCTTAATAATTTACGAATAAAACGTTCGCCAGATCCACCTTTTCTGGAGGACAAACATTTGGCGCTAAAATATCTGCCAGATATTCGAGCTCTTCAAACGGCTTTCGTAAATAGCCCAAAGTATCGTCATCCAGTTTAAAAGATTAAGACCTGGATGAAACGACTCGTTGGGGATTAAGCTCTCTTCCAAATTCCAGATAGTAATCGCGGATTCCTATTGGGAATTTAAGAATCAAGAGATTACGAAACTGCAAGGAATGATATTGAATGGATTAAATACAGAATTAGAGGCGTTTCTACATTCTACACAAGGCCTTTCATTTAGCGAAAATGTTTTAAAAATGTCTCAGTTTTTATTGTATTAAATTGTATCTCGTTTAAATGAGTTACATTTGAGTAATTCAGGTGGACTTTTAGTTGTAAAAATGGCTTACATCTAATTGCAATCGGATACGGGGAGGGGAAAAAAACTCACCTTGGGTGCACCAATCAATTTACATAATAAACTCTTAACCAATCTACATTTAACCTTTTGATGCATAGCGCCCTCTTTATTATTTTATTTTGGATAATGCCAGACGATTTTATTCAACATTTGCGGAGATGGCCAAATATAAGATAATTTTAGAACAACCCTACCAAAATAAAACAAACTACCTGGTTTTTCACCAGAAAAATTAATATTATTTTACTGGGCATTTAAAGGTAGGTTCTAAAAAATTTATCATGAATATGATTGTTGTAAACAAGGTTTCTGAGTAATTAATGTACACATACATACATACATACATACATACATAAGTTACAGACGAACGAAGACCCAAAGACGTACTCTAGGATAGCTCAAGGAAGAGGTTGTAAAAAAATATGAAAACAAGCCAATTAAAATTAGAATAGCTAAAAATTCGTATGCTATGTTTCGTGTGCTATGCTTCATGTACTAACTTGATGTAAATTGGTAAAGCTTTCACGCAGGCACAATAATAATGATGGTGGTTGCTTCGTAACAGTTAGGTAATTGACAGAGGGAGCTGTTATACAGCTTTACGTGGGATTCTAACCACGGGTCGCTACATAATTTCGACGCAGAGGACGGCCCCCACGTAACTACAACCCAGACCCAATGTCGTTTACCTTTGCTGATCGACGGGGAGAGGTGTTACGATACTGGCCACGACATAGCCCTAACATAGGAACTGTATTGGTAGTAAAGTATAAAACAGACAAAGTTCTTCCTCTGCTAACCACTGCTGACAGAAAAGAGCGATGAAAGAAGATTTATAGGAAATAAGAAAGATTGTAACGAAAAAAATAGCTTCAGAGTTCATTCACACCAAACGTACACTTATCTCGCGTACTCATTTACGAAATGGAGGACAGTGGAAAGTAAAGGTTAGCGTAACTACTAAACTACTTATCTAATCTACGCCATGCAGTTTTTTTTTTAATTTTTTAACCTATTAATACGAGTCACACATACATGCATACATATATACATACATACAGTAGCTACCATAAGTATTCGTACTGAGAAATATTTCAGTTATATTCGTCCTTATCGTTTGTATCACGCATAGGATAGTTATGGAAAGTTTATCGTTCGTTTATAAAAAATTAATTAAAAAAATTAGTTTAATTCCAACATAAAATGTAAAAAAAAATCAAAGAATTTGAGGAAAATAAAAGAAAGTTAAAATGCAAAAGTTTTTGTACATTTAGTTATAAAATAATTTAATACTTTATGTGTCCACCTTCGGCTTGAAGAATTTTAAAATTTTGTCAGTAGTTGGCTGTTTATTGATTAGAGACTGTTAGCAATTCTGAATTCCAGAATGTTCTCTGAATCTTCATGGAAGATGGATGCCTGTACGAGTCATTAGTAAGTAATGGGTCGTCGTGATAAAGAGCTGTCTACAGAACTTAAGAAATCTGTTATTGCTGCACACGTGTCTGGAAAGAGTTATAGGAAGATAGGAAAAGTTTTTGAATTCCATTTACGACGGTTGCTGCAATTATAAAGAAATGGAAAGGCTTTGGAGCAATCAAAATTCTACCAAGTTGTGGACGACCTTGCAAGATTTCAGAATGTACAGTTAAACAGATTGGAAGAATTCCTGCGGCGAATCCACGAGTGACAGCAGGTGATATTTGCCAAACATTAAGAGTGTCTGAGATCGATGTCCATCCCTCTACTGTACGTCGTACATTGAGAAAGAATGGCCTGCATAGAAGAGTTGCACGAAAAAACCTCTGCTTCGAGAAGCGCACAAAGAAGCTCGTTTAAAGTACGCCAAGGATCATCAAAATGATGGATTTGCATTGTGGAAGAAAGTTCTCTGGACAGACGAGACCCAAATTGAATTAGTCGAGAACAACGAGCAATGGTATGTTTGGAGAAAATCAAATACTGCATTTGAGTTAAAAAAGCCATCCTTCCTACAAACAGGGCCGCCGAGAGGGAGGGGAAGCCGGGTTAAGTCTCCGGGGCCCGGGAAGAGGGGGGGGGATAAATTCTAAACATATTAATAAAGCAATTGATTAAATAACAGAGAGGAAATATAATTAATGAACATACATTTTATAGAGATTATCATACTGTATGTTTTGAATAGTGACTTGGACATATAATCAGTTTGCTTGTTATGTACACAAAAAATATTCATAATAAAATACTGAGTAAACAGGGGGGGGGCCATATACCAATCCTTCCCCGGGGCCCGGGGCAGCTCTCGCCGGCCCTGCCTACAGATAAACAAAGTGGTGGTGGTAATTCGCTTCTTTGAGGATGCTTTAGTGTTTCTGGTCCAGGAAAACTTGTTGTCATTAATGGAACCTTGAATTTTAAAAAATATCAGGAAATTTTAGAAGAAAATGTATTGCCTTCAGTTTGTGAGTTGCGAATGGGTCGCAACTGGGTATCGCAACAAGATAATGATCCAAAACATAAAAGTAAGACCACCATGAAATGGCTTCAGCAAAAAGAATTTCAAGCTTCTCGATTGTCCCAATCAAAGCCCAAATATCAATTTAATCGAGAATATGAAAAAAGCTGTCTACAAGACAAACCCTTCGAATCTGAATGAATTGCAGCAATTTTCTTTAGAAGGATGAGCTAAAACTTCTACTGAGAGATGTCGAAACCTCGTAGAAAAATACCCAAAACGAATCATTGAAGTCATTCAAGGAAAAAAGTGGACACACACAAAATATTAAGAATTTTTGTCAGTAAATGTACGAAAACTTTTGCATCTGAACTTTTTACTTTCGTTAATTCTTTGATATTTTACATTATATGTTGGAGTTTAACTCCTGTTTTTATTTGTTAAAACTGTCCAAACGAAAGATAAACTTTTCATAACTATCCTACGCAATGGTACGAAAGATAAGAACGAATATAACTCAAATATTTCTCTGTACGAATACTTATGAGCGCCACTGCACATACCATACAAATACACGGTCGTTTTCTTAAACGGTTTGTAGTATATATATGTGTGTGTGTGTGTGTGTATATATATATATATATATATATATATATATATATATATATGGGCCTATATATAATATTTTCGTAATAAACAAATTAACAAAAAATTCCCGATTCTCGTTCGTCCATTTTTTAATTTAAAAACTCAAGGGGGGCATCATCTATCCATCCATCATTTGAGAGTGGAGGGGTCCAGGCCCCCAAACTCCCTACCACCCCCGTCAGCCCCCGCTGATGGCGATCGAGCTTAACAGACCGAAAAACAGATAAGAAAAACACTCGTAAATCAAAATTTTTGCTTCCTCTAATCTTTCCTGACTCTCTCTCTCTCTCTCTCTCTCTCTCTCTCTCTCTCTCTCTCTCTCTCTCTCTCTCTCTCTCTCTCTCTCTATATATATATATATATATATATATATATATATATATATATATATATATAGTACTAATGATGTCAAAGATATGGTCATTATTGAAATGAATCAATGTTTCTGACCATAAAGCTAAGAAACGGGTATAATATTAATTAATAATAATAATAATAATAATAATAATAATAATAATAATTAATAATTAATGTAGATGATACAAATAAAAGGAACTGTCAGGTTTGGAATAGATATTAGCGAAAGAATCTCAAAATGTAAGCGAACTATTGAGCTAAAAAAACAATTCAAGAGATACGAATTTATTAAAGAACTATAAGTGGTAAATTCGTCTGACATTAACAGTAAAAAAAGTGAATGCGCGAAAGATCGATAGAGGCTAAGAAGAACTATTAGTTTTATATAAACACTATTAGTTTACGATATCATTCATGGATGCAAAAAAATTGAAGAAAGATTTTGAGTAAATTCTGTTGTAAACTCATAACTGACTGATTGGGACGTTTAACATCCTTCGTGACATCTAAGGTCATATGATGAAAAGGATTTACACATTCTACAGCTTTATGTGGGATCTAAATCAAATGTTGCTGCATAATCTGGACGAGGAGGACAGTCTCAACGTCTAACTACTCTCCAGATCCAGTGTCGCTTATTTTTTTAATTCCGTTGATCGACGGGGAGCCGTTTTACGACAGTGGTCATGATGAGCCCTTGTAAAATTATAATGAACATTTGCATATGGAGTGTCTGGTTCAGTATATGTACGTTATGACCTTACTTCATACGTGTATGCTCAGTGTGAAATTTCAGTTTTATTTTCATATGCCGCCTTCTTTTTTCTCTCTTTCCTGGCTTCTTTAATCCTGGGCTAACCTATAGTGGATCTTAGGGTCTTTTTTTAGCTCGTAACTTCTGTAACTCAACCTATATGAGGAGGGAAATTCTAAAAACATCAAACAAGCGATTTACTTCTAAGACAAACGAAATTGCATGACACTACACTAACCTTGGCTACTTTTCCAGGGTCAAGGTATTTTTTCAACCATTTTCCGTACCTGCCTTTGGCGGGGAGGAAGCGGAGGATGGGGAGAGAGCCTTATGCTTTTCTATCCAGTTTTCTACTACAGCTAGAATAGTTAAAAAATGAACAGTTTAATAACAGGAACCTTTCCGAGTGGACCGAAAGATCTTTGAGGCTTCCTCTTGTCCTTGTAACTCCTTGTAACTCCTTGTAACGTCTTTCTCACATCAGTAGTCTGGCAACTTGATTATCCGAAGAAAAAATGGCTGATGAAAATGCAAGGAAAATAACGGTATGATTATCTTACTTAACTAATCTGATAAAAAAAAGTATTATTAAATATATTTTACGTATTTTCATTAAATAGTTTGGTGAATTAAAGTAAAATTTACTATTTACTAGTTTCTTTAGTTCAACAGAGATAGTAGACAAAACACTACTATTTTACTTCTTAAATAGTTCGCGAAGATTTTTAAGATATTATTAGTCAAACTACTGCAAATTACAAATACTTTTTGTTACTCATAAAATGCTTCACTGGTTCACTATCCATTTTGAAACTAATATATATACAGTCGGACCTGCTATACGCGCGAGATGCGTTCCTGAAAAACGGCGCGTTATGCAAACGCGTGCAATGACATGCGCGTTTTCGTATAGAGACAATGTTATAAGTTCGGGATGCGTTCTTGCCAAATTGTTTTTCCCGTAAAGACAATGTATTAGTAATGGTTTAACGCCTTTTACAAAAATATATTAATACGTAATGGATAGAAAACAAATATTACACAAACAAACTTTATTTAATAACGTACATAAATGTAAATTGCATAATTAAAAAAATTGTTAAAGTACATCGAGAGCATCTTCTTCTCCGTCACCTTGGGTTGTAACAGCAGCTGGCTTCTTAAAATACGCAACTAGCGTTGACTGCCGTGCCTACTTTTCCTCCCTATAAATTTCCACGTAGCATCGGAGAAGATCCTCTAATTTTCTGTTGAATGTGCTGCTGCGTTCCATGTTGGGATCATTATCAGCAAGATGTTTTGCGACGACATCAGCCATAGAAAATGCTTCCGACAATTTTGCTACTGTGAGCTGTTTTACCGGTGCCCCTTTTTCTGGTTCATCATCATCATTTTCCAAATCCTCCGCTGCTCTTTGTTCTTCAATCTGCATTAATTCATCGTTCATTAATTCCTGTTTGGTGTGTCCCGCTAGCACCTCTTCGATGTCAGTTTACGTACCGTATTTTTAAGTTTTTTATTATTTAAAAACCGCGTAACTTCAAATTATGCGTATAATAACATTTTCATGGTGTTAAAAAATAAATCGCGTAACTCTCAACGCGCGTTATAGCAGGTCGGACTGTATATATATATATATATATATATATATATATATATATAGCTTATATAGCTGACTAATTGAACGTTTCGGGATGGAAATGCCCAATCTTAGGTTTTAGTAACATTAAAATTAATATTATGAATGCGCAAATATAATTCGTAGAATTTTAAATGTAATTCAGACCGTTAACAAAAGGACTTGTTAATACCATATCATCAACATACATTAATTTATTTATCCTCAAGTTATCTTTGCAACAACCAACTTTTGCCTCATTAAGTGAAGTAATTAAGCCATTAATATACACATTACACAACAATTCTTAAAACACAATGGCTACTTACGCTTGGTACCAAATGAAAATATATCAGGATGTATGAATGCTTTTGTAATGCAGTATGTATATATATATATATATATATATATATATATATATATATATATATATATATACACACACACACACACACCGTGCATGGAAGAAGGAACACTTCTGGGAAAATTAAATCCACTATAGTCCGAATAAGTAATGGTAAATGACAAACACTATAGTTTTTCTTTTTCATGATGCTAGCCCAGCGGAGGCAACGGGTCACTCGCAAAGAGGCCCCAAAAATATAGCTTCCCTCACCAGCTATCTGCAAAGCAGATAGGATCCAGCTTTCAAACAGGATCTAAGGGTACAGCTACACCTCAGGGAACCATTCTGAGTTCAATACCATATATATATATATATATATATATATATATATATATATATATATATATACCCAGATACCCAGATACAAAAATCGTGTTCATGTCAGAAATAAGTAAATACAGAATATGAAGCATGACGACATTAACTTCTAAGTTAGTTGCCATAGAAACGTTACATATGTATATTACGTCATAGCAATCCTGGAAATTTGTGCGTAACTCTTATTATTTTGTACCCATTTGACATTTTAGATACGTTTGAGCTAAAAGTTTTGTTTCAGAACTTAAGAAATTGTACATACGAAACTATATTATAGGTTATGAGTTATAGGTTAAGGTTATAAGTTATAGGTTAAGGTTATAGGTTATAGGTTAAGGTTATAGGTTAAGAGGAGGGGTAACAAGCTTGACCTTCGTGAAATGAGGAATCATCGCACGGAAAATTTGAAAGATTGAAAGGTATTATATAGGAGGCGTGGAGATAGACAGAACGTAATTAAATCGAACCGGAATTGATCGACTCATATTAACCGTAATTAAATCCAATCTTGAGTCATTTAAGACTGTTTTAATTCTGCATATTTAACCGTAAAAGTCTGATAAGTGTACCAAAATTTCAATATATTTAATAAGTATATTGGAACATTTCTGCTTTCGAATTTTTTAAACAAAATATTGCAGTTTACTTTATCATATGCTTGATTATATCCAGGAAACAACTATAAATAGTTGAATTACTGTACCCATATTTAAATATACCTTTCTTCAATATATAATTACACATTTCTGTTAAGTGGAATTTTTAAAACAAAGCTGATTAGATTTAGTCATTTAGTCAACGTATTTAGTCAACGTATTTAGTATTGTTCCTGACATATGGAAACAAGGTAAAATTATTACACTACTCAAACCAAACAAAAATCCAACAGAACCAGCTTCCTATAGACCCATTACTTTACTATGCACACCTTCCAAAGTAACAGAAAGACTAATCTTACAAATCACCAACCCACACATACCACTATCGCCTACTCAACATGGATTCAGACCTCACCACTCAACCACGACATTACTCACTAACCTCACGCAGCACATCATGGATGGCATCAACTCCAGACGACCAGTTCAACGTACACTATTAGCAACAATAGACATTAGTAAAGCATTTGATGCTATCCCACGCTTCCTTCTCAGAAACAAAATACTCAACACAAACATGCACAATAACACCAGTAACACAATTGAACACATTATGAAAGACTGTACCGCTCTAGCACAACATAGAACACAACACAACATCACTAGTGCGCTGAACCTCTGGTCCACTCCGGAGAGGGCGATCGGTTACCTGCGTGCCGCCGGCTTACTCGGTTACCTGCGTGCCGCCGGCTTGCTCGATCAGGGTGGGTTGATCGGCTAAACAACAATAACAACAACGTATTTAGTCAACGTATCAAAAATTTCTTAAGTATTTTTGAGAAGCAGGTGGCAACAGCCTGTAGTTATCGCTGGATACAATGTCTCCATATTTATCTCTGACAAGTGGTATGATACATATACCCCAGTAAACTGTTTGTAGGAGTATAACTACTGAATGAGCTAGCATCGCTGAGAAAAACAATGAGATACTCGTATGAATATTAACCATAATCATAAGCACGAGTATAATTTAAATCCTCATTTGATCGGTCATCTACGCCTGGAGAGGAACCTGTCTTTAACCCTTCAATTAGAATTTTAATTTCAGGAACTGGAGTTCAAGCATTTTCACTGAATCCTTCCGAGGACATTCCATTACAGCTGTTAAAAATGTTTGACTAGATTGGAGTTTGAGGTTTTTACTTAACCCCGGGGAGCAGCCAGGAAGGCTATATATCCTTCAGGGGAGCTTCCGACCAAAATTCCGTTGAATAGAGTGTTTTCTACAAAATTTAGTGTAATTACTGGTTTCAATTGAGGTGTTTTTACTTTAGATTTTTTACCAAACGGTCTGTATATTGATGAGTAGTTCAAATACCGCATGAAGGATACACTTTTGAATATAGTGTTTGAGTTAAGAATGTGTTGCATGGTTTGTAATGCGTTCTTATTTTACTTCTTTTCATCTTCCACCCCTTTCCGGCGGAGTGGGCTGCATCCTCTACCTCCCTATGGAGTAGAGGACCGGTCTGCAACTGCTGGAGGTATATGTTGCTTTGAGTTAAGAATGTGTTGTTCTTTCAGTTAAGAATGTGTTGCATGGTTTGTAATGCGTTCTTATTTTACTTCTTTTCATCTTTCACCCCTTTCCGGCAGAGTGGGCTGCATCCTCTACCTCCCGATGGAGTAGAGGACTGGTCTGCAACAGCTGGAAGTATTCTCTTCGACTATTTTTCCGACTTGTCGGCAATGGCCGGCGGATGGTGATGGTGTCTTTCTTTCTCTCTTTCTGAATGAATTTTAACGCACGAGTAATAGGTTTTGCTACTTACTTAACCCCTTACTTTCTTCTTTCTCTCGAGCTAACCTTAGAGTGGATTTTAGGGTCTTTGTTAGCCTTAGCTTCTATAGATGTAGATCTGTAGATGTTAAGATTCGCTTGAAACCTCGGCTACGAATCCGAGAGCCGAGTGGGCCATTTTTGGTAAGCAGAACTGGCGGTGTGGGATGAACCAAACGCCGAGTTAAGGAGCCAAAGTATGCTGTACATTAATGAACTAAAACGTATTTAGGATAAATATAATTGGTTGACCACCCGAAATGTGATCTAATTTGACCACCTGTGTCATGATCTAATTGAACAATTTAGACCAATCTTAATATGATCTATTTCTAATTAACTTTCTCCAGTGAAAGGTGATTATGAGTCCTGAATGATTCAGGAGTCCATATACAGAGAGAGAGAGAGAGAGAGAGAGAGAGAGAGAGAGAGAGAGAGAGATACACATAAATATATATAAATACATATAAATATTAACATTACATGCAATATATACTGACGTCTTTTTGCAGTGAACCATTCTTCCCATACTATGGAGGATATCTCCTCTTGCATGACAACTACTGCAGTAATTCATTTCCTGACGAAGAACCAACCAACTAAGTACACTGAACATGCAGCGTTTTAATGTATCTACAGGGTGTTCCAAAAGTCGCAATCTGTTTATTGTTCATTCCTTACGAGAAATAGATTGGGTCTTTCTGGGGCATCCTGTATTAAAATTGTCGAGGAAAAGGAAGAAGAGAAAAAGATGACAAAACAGGAAGAGGGGAAGATAAGAAGAGGGGAAGATAAGAAGAGGGAGACTGAAAGAGGAGGGCTTGCCTCCCCACCCACCCCTACGTCAATGCAGCTAAGTTCCAATGATAGTGGAAACAATCATTCACTGTACGTACTTAATAATACTAATAGTTTACTACTACTACTGTCAATAATACTAATAATAGTCATGTGACGGAGGGAACCTACAGCTTTACGTGGGATTCGAACCATGTACGGATCGCTACATAATCTGGACGCGGAAGAGGGCCCCCCCCATCCAACAACTAAACAAACTCAACGTCGCTTAACTTCGTTGATCGACGGGAATCGGTGTTACGACACTGGTCATAACGTAGCACTGAGTATTACGATATTATAAAAAAAAAAAAAATTCCTTATAATTTGTTCCAAAATGTAATTTTTAAATTATTTATTTTTATTAATAAAGTTGTAATTATTTCAGTTATTATTGGAATACATTTTATACAGGGTGTCCCAAAGGTCTTGTCCCATTATGTACGACATGATATTAGCCTTTGATGCGGGACTTCTGTAACACTGTATAATGAGTTTTCGTCATAATTTATAGATTTTCTGACTAACGACACTTCGTTGACGTGATACTTTATTGACATAGCTTTCTTAGGGTTAAACTAAGTTAGGTTACGTTAGCATAGGTTAGGTTATTAGTGTCGATGAAATCCCCCATCGATTTCGTGTTTAAACACTGTTAGCAGTAATGTTTCGCCTGACGTTAAAAACTTAAAACGTTTGGGTTCTTATTACGTATCAAAATGGGTGAAGAAAAGGTTCCTCTCAAAATTAGGTTCCAAAGAGGGGACCGCATAGACACTAACAGGGAACTTACTGGCTCTCGTTTTGACCCAAAGTTTTTTTTTGTTAATATTTCACATGTTAATTAATTTTATCATGTTTATCATGTTTTTAATTTCTCTTTAAGAGTTAAGGAAGTAATGAAACGAAATAAATTCGCCTAAAAATAAAAATACGCAAATTAAAATGTATTTCCATTGAAAACCTTCCTTATTTTGTTTACTTCATAAATAAAAGGGATTTTTACCAATCTTTTTCAGTAATTTCGCGTGTTCATTATCTCTCACGACTTCTGACATCATTTTTGTAACACCTTGTTAATTCTTCTTTGTAATCAGCTCTTCCATATCTCTCTCTCTCTCTCTCTCTCTCTCTCTCTCTCACACACACACACACACACACACACACACACACACTTCGCACGAGGATTCAAATTTGATTCTTCCTATTTTGATTTATATAATTTTTTTTTTGATATTCCGTCAGTCCATTTCGACAAGTGTTCACCAAAAACTTTTCCGTAGTCTTAAAAACTTCCAAAATTTTTCAATACAAACTCGGCAGCCATCGAAGTTCCAAATTTTTTCTCTCATCTTACCCTTATTTCGACTATATTAAATTATATATATATATATATATATATATATATATATAGATCTTCACTACGGGGTTTTTCCTTGCTGTCATTACATTAGTTTGAGAATTTTTTTTTTTTTTTATCTTTTGTAAATGTTAAAATGAAATGGATTTCCGAAAAAAATTCGCACAAAAATCCGAAATAAAAAGTAATTCCGGAAACATTTTCTTCGAGGGGGAAAAAAAAAAAAATTTTTCCTCCTTTTCGTAATTTTTTCTTCTTTTTCTTTTTCTTTTAACAAAAAGTTTTCGTTCAGTTCATTTTCGAGTTTTAATGTGGAATTTTTTCCATTAATATTCCATTTCTTTATTTTTGTAATTATTCTTCATTTTTAGTTCATTTTTTTTTATAGTTCATTTTTAGTTCATTTTTTTTTAAGTTCATTTTTAGTTCATTTTTTTTAAGTTCATTTTTAGTTCATTTTTTCATTCATTGTTTTCTTTGTGGAATTTCTTCCCATTCTGACTATGAGGAACAGATCCTTCGATTGGTTTAGTTATCGTCAAATGTATACCTTTCCTTTCAACCTTTCAAATGTTCCGTGCAATGATTCCTCATTTCACGAAGGTCAAGCTTGTCGCCCCTCCTCTCGAGTTGGCCTGGTGAAGGAGTGAGTTGGTTTCTTGTGCTCTCCACCTCACATAGCCAGGTACGCCCGGCTCATCGGGGATTGTTCCGATTTATATATATATATATATATAACTTGGTTGAATGGTTTGTTCTTAGGGAAGCGTAACTTAGAGAGGAATAGGAGGACGAAAAGATGGTACATGTTTATTGACAGACGTTTCGGAAAAATTCAATTTCCATCATCAGTGCTAAAAAAAATTTAAAACAAGTAAAAATAAATAAGTATAATAAATAGAAACGAACAACAAATTAAAATGGCGCAACAATTAGCGAGAATCAAAAGCAAGTTACAATGTGTATTAAATTAAAAGATTAAAAGTTAAATGATATAAAGCGTAAAAGTATGAGTAATAAATAAAATATAAAATG
>JAJOZX010000278.1:675000-717500 GCA_023014485.1 Bathynomus jamesi | reverse complement strand
TATTTGCAACACGTTTTGTAATAAATTCGTAATAAAGAATGACGTCATAGGCTTTATCTCGGTTGAAACTTTTGCGTTTCAGAACGACTTAATATTTTTAAGTGATGTGAGTATTACTTACCTCACAGTAATGTGGTGAGTATTTTATACCTCACAGTGATGTGAGTATTTCATACCTTCCTTTTCATGTGACCTCTTTATTTTTCACTGTCCTTTGGTGCGGAGTCTAGTACGCGCGAGATAAATATGTCCGCATGGTGTGAGAAGACTCTAAAAGCTAATTTTTCTATCATACTTTTTTTCAACTTTCCTATAATTATTCTCCCATCACTTTTTCTTCAGCCTCGTCTACTCTATACTTAACTAATTCTCATAAGTGTGGGTATGTAGGCATGGGCATCAGAGTTTTTGGTTTTAAGTTTAATTTGTTTCGTCTTAAATGCAAAAAACTTCACCTTTTTTGTCTACGTGAAGGTAAAAATATGATAATAAAAACCCACTCTGATAGACAGAGTTTATTTCCATAACAGTTTCGATGCCCGCTGGCATCCTCTTCGGGTGGATACAGAAAAACGAATGAACCAAAAACAAGAGGGAAAACAGTCCAGGGACCATTAAGAAATTAAGAAATTCTTGTTTT
This sequence comes from Bathynomus jamesi, assembly GCA_023014485.1. Taxonomy (NCBI): domain Eukaryota; kingdom Metazoa; phylum Arthropoda; class Malacostraca; order Isopoda; family Cirolanidae; genus Bathynomus; species Bathynomus jamesi. The sequence continues at coordinate 716,860 of JAJOZX010000278.1, read as the reverse complement.
TGGTTCATTCGTTTTTCTGTATCCACCCGAAGAGGATGCCAGTGGGCATCGAAACTGTTGTGGAAATAAACTCTGTCTATTAGAGTGGGTTTTTATTATCATATTGTTTCGTCTTTTTATTTTCTTTCTTTCTTTTCGATAGCTTCTTCTTCCCTGGGCTAACCTAGAATGGATCTTAGGATCTTCTTTAGCCTGTAACTTCTGTAACGTCTCTCAGTTAACCCTTTAGAGCCAGGGGTCTTTTCGTAAACTAAAATCGTCTGACGTTAACCAGAACAAAATCAGCACAGTCCCAACTAGCAATAATAAAATTAGTCAGGAGGGTCAGAAACTGGCACAGCTCTCAGACCAGACTAATGCGGCCCCTTGCGATAACTTGTGTACTATTATTACTAGCACCATCTGGAGCCGAACCTCTGTTTCTTCACTTTGTCTACAGGGAAATGGTATTACCACTGAGCTACAAGTGCTGACTTAATACTCAAATTATTACAGGAAAAGTGGAAAAATAAGCGCATAACTAAACAAAATTGCATGAAGTGATAAGGTAAAAAGGTAATATCCATGTCTCAATCCCCTATCGAAGTGGGAGGTAGGAGCCCAAGGTTGGGGCACCTTAGCCAGAGTCATTTAAAAGGGAGTGGCCATCCCACCGCTTTGTCGTGACGTAAGATACAGAAAAGACAACCGTCCAGCTCTAGGAAACACTGGGGTTTGAACTCACGACTCAGCGCAGTCTCAGCACTGCCGGGGAGGGCCCTAACCAATCGAGCCACGAGGCGCTTTTGAAGAGATGAGCCTTTGTTGTTTATTATTTCGTCGTACATTACGTAACATGGAAGTTTCGGGCTTTCATTTTTTATCACGTGAACATTCTTGTAATGTTTATGATTCCATTCATTTTGATGGTCATAGCAGATGCTGAAAAGTCTGAACTATTAAGAAGCAAAATGCAAACAGCTTTATACAATTAACGCATGTTCGCCAAAACCCTTCTTCACAGACGGCAGTAATTAAAGCCTGTTCGATATAAACCAGGCCTCATGCGAGCAATAATTTTTGTATAATTTCAAATTTCCTTCCGTGCACAGCATATTTTTTCATATAATTGTGTTTTACTGTTCCTTTATTTCTGGGCTTTAGTATTATTACGTTAAAAGAATTAATGCATTTGTGAAGAAAGAGTACAAAAAAATCGCGGAACAAGAAAAGATATTAGAACAAATTAGCATAATATGTGTTGTATGTATTGCCATATGTTAGTACTGCCCCGACCCCTTAGAAGGAAAGGCTGGCTGCCTCCCTATGGCCTAAACGAATGTGTTTATATGGATATGATTTGTATTTTAAATGTTTCTTAATTCTTCTGTTCTTTGCTGGAAACACTCTGAAATCAAAGCAACCCGGAGTGGACCGTAATTTTAAAACAAAGACTAATGGACCAAATAGATGCAGTAATGTTCCCGTGTTCTGTAACAATGTAGAGGTCATTTCATGAATGGGGGATTCTTAGAATTAAGGTTCAATAAAAAATTAAATTTTAGATTACAAGTAACAAAAATTCCTATTTGATACTTTAGCTGTCTCCCCAAAAATAATTTGGTTAAAATTTTGACTAGTAACGATTTAGTAGTCAAAATAGGGTCCACTTGGGTTAAGATTGACTTAAAATTAGCCACATATGCTTCAATTTTAGAAGGTTCTGCGGTAAGAATAATGTCCAAAGCTAAATTTTCACTTTCTATGCATTAGAAGTTTAATGATATTCTGCATGGATAGTATAGGATAAAGAATTCCGAGCGGGTATGCGAGTCAAATAATAAATAAACAAAGGCCACTACAGGGTGGTACAAAAGTCTGGCCTTATTAATTTTTACTGTACCTGTTTCATCGTCCTTAATTTTTCAGGTGAACTTGAGGAGAAATTGAGAGAAATGAAATAAAGCTCCACATCACAAGAATAGGTAGAGTTGGTCTTCTTGTTAAATGTTCAAACTTCTCATGAATGAACTTATTTCTACAGGGTCATCTAAAATCAGTGGTTTATCTCTTTCGACCACGGACCACTAAAGAACTAAAAGAGTGCATTTACGTTGAGTATTCCAACACTCCTACTATGCTACCGGCAAAGGGGGGGGGGGGTCTTTGTGCTGAAGATTAGTACTTACGAACGAGTATAAATGCGGTTGCTTCATCCTTTCTTTATCCCCCCTCAAGGCGTCCCCCCACTAATGGGAGGGATTATACATCATAATTTACGTCAGTTTCAAATAAATAAAAAGAGAGATGATGGCGTCATGGCAAACGAGAAACTAAAAGGATGAAGCGTTATGACAGCTTGAATATTATGGCGTATGTTAGTTATTTCCATTCTATTCCATTCACATTCCATTTCCATCCATTCCCATTCCAATTCCATCCTCTGTGTAGTGTTGGATTATATTAATGATTTTCAAGTTAATTAACCTCGCATATAAATAATATAAAAAAGAAAAGGCAATAAAGTTGGAAACTAGGAGCTAGTGGTACTCGAACCCGCGTTACACGATTTCAGAGTCAGAGCTCTTACCGATCACGTCCTCCAGTACTTCCAAACAAAGATTGAATGAGTTGAAGGAAGTATATGATCAAACAGCGTAAATACTGGCTTTACTTGGACTGCGGAACGTGACTGGTAGAAGCGCTAATTCTGAAACCACGCGAAGAGGGTTCGAATCCCACTAGCTCCTATTTTCCCCCTTTAATACCTTTTCTTTTCCATTTTATTATACAGGGTGATTCGAAAAGGGTGTTTAAAAGATATTTATGAAGGCTAACAAGTTATTTCTAGGAACACCTTTTTCTGGATCACCCTGTATTATCTTATAATAGTATAAACGCAATGCATGAATGAATTCTAATGGATTCTTTTTTCTTTTTTAAGCTGATACAAACACTTTTTTTGCGTCTTATTTTTTCGTCAGCCATGACTGGAAGGGCGGAAAATGCCTGATAAATATACATAATAAATTAGGTACGTTTCCTTATTTTCCTTATTTTACTGCGAATACTTGTTTCCCATTTTTTATGAACTAACCTGGAGTGGTTCTTGTTGGTCTTTATAGCTTTTTTTTTTTTGCTTTATACAATAGAAAATCCGTTTATGTAGAAACTAAATATAGAATTTCAATATTATATGTAAAAACAAAATAATATCTGTAGGTATAGTATAAATATATAGAAATATAGAATTTAGACTTAGTGTTAACTGTTATACTGTGACCTGCATAGGATTAATATTGCCACTTTTATCTTCTTTATATATATTTGAGACCAAAAGTGCAGCCAATAAAAGTATACAGCCAATAAAAGTATACAACAAATAAAAGTATACAGCCAATAAAAGTATACAGCCAATAAAATTATATAGCCAATAAAAGTATATAGCCAATAAAAGTATATAGCCAATAAAACACTTGGCTAAATGTTATAAAAACAGAAAAATATCCATCATGCGTTTAAAAATTAGAAAAGATTTTATATTAATTAATGTTAGGTCCTTAGAGGAGGGGCCATTAAGAGATAGCATTCGCGCCAAAATTTAAATTATTAGCCAAAATGTGTTAATTTTATATTGTTTCATTTGAGCCAAAGAAACCGATAGCTTTTTAATTTTTTCCATTAGAGGAGGTTACGTTGAATTAAGTGAACCGTCAGGTAGATTTATAGAGCCTAAAATCATTACCGTAATTGACAGGTACAGTTTAGCCCAGTGTTTCTGAAACGGTGAATCGCGAACCCCCAGGTCGTAGTTTCTTTACCCCTGTAGTAGTGATTTATGCTCAAAAATATTAAAAAAAAACGCTTCGTGAGCTTGTGTACCTCTGTAGGATGATAAGGGGTTACGCCGACTTAAGACCCTGACACGGGGGTCGTGGGGAAAATCCGGCTGAGAAACAGTGGTTTAGCGCAAATCGGAAATGGAAAACGAATGCATTTTGGTGCAAACGCAAACGCACCATTTCTGTTAACTCACCAAAGGTTCACTATCCACACTTTTTTCTTTCTTTCACGTAACATTTTGTAATATGGCCGACATTATTTTTATCAAAATCAACTTAAAATCACTACTTTTAACTCCCATGAACGTAAACTAAATTCAAAATTTACAAAAATAATAAAAATAAAGTTTGATTTTTGTGTCTTTCAAAATATTTAAAGCCTATAACACACGACAGTCATTTGTAGTCATTTTTCACCGCTGAATCGAGCCCCGCTTAAAACCGATTGTTGCCGTTTACACACTAAGCAACAATCGGAATTTGAAAAATTCCAAAATCTTGTCGCTGAATTGCGATTAATACCTTCGATGTCATGGTGGTTTATTCAAATTTATTTTTACATTTTTTAATATTTCGTCTCATTTTGGATTAGGTTACTTTTATATATACTAGCAAAACCTGCTAGCTAGCTAGACCTGCGGTGCTGGGGCCTTCGGCCCCCCCTAATTACTGGGGAGTCAATTATTCGGTCAATGAAACCATAGAAAAGAACGCAGCCATGAAAATTTTAAGCTTCACAAATCTTGATACAATGGGTTCGGATCTGAAGCTTAAGATTTTCATAGCTGAGTTCTTTTCTATAGTTTCATTGACCAATAATTGAAGCAAAGCGCATTTATTTCTATGTACAGAATCGCAGACAGACAGACAGGCCCCCTTTTTATAGTACAGAAGACATAGTATAGTACAGTATATTCAAAGCTTTATTTAACAGAAATGGTAAAACCAAGAATGTTTAAAAAATCTTTGTCAGTGGATTTTTTTCAAAACATTATTGGATGTAATCTTCTATACTATAATAAGAGAGCCGTCCGTCCGTCCGTCCGTCCGTCCGTCCGTCCGTCCGTCCGTCCGTCCGTCCGTCCGTCACACTTTCAGAAATTGTGAGAAAAAATTGTGAGAAAAAAATTCAGAAATTGTATTACGGGCGGCGATGTGAAGCTCAAGATTTTCATGACTGTGTTCTTTTCTGTAGTTTAGCCTGTCTGTTTGTCTGTTTGTGAAATTTATCAAGGGGAGTAATGGGGGAAGGGTGGGGGTGGGGTAATGGGGGATGGGTGGGTAATGGGGAGGGGTGGGGGTAATGAGGGAGGGGGTTAGCCTCCAAGTTGGATGAATGGGGGTGAGGAGGTTTTGGGAGATACCAGATTCAGAAATGTTGACACAATGTGAAGCTCAAAATTTTCACGGCTGGGTTCTTTTCTGTAGTTTAGCCTGTCTAACGTCAAAGCGACGGGAACTGTATTAGTTCATCTATTATATATATTATAATAAGAGAGCTGTCCGTCTGCCCGTCTGTCCGTCTGTCCGTCACACTTTCAGAAATTGTGAGAAAAAATTGTGAGAAAAAAATTCAGAAATTGTAAAAAAAAATCAGAAATTGTATTACGGGCGGCAATGTGAAGCTCAAGATTTTCATGACTGTGTTCTTTTCTGTAGTTTAGCAATGGGGGAAGGGTGGGGGTGGGGGTAATGGGGAGGGTGGGGGTAATGGGGGAGGGGGTTAGCCCCCAAGTTGTATGAATGGGGGTGAGGAGGTTTTGGGAGATACCAGATTCAGAAATGTTGACACAATGTGAAGCTCAAAATTTTCACGGCTGGGTTCTTTTTTTGTAGTTTAGCCTGTCTAACCGTCAGCGAAGCGGCGGGAACTGTACTAGTATAATATAAAAAATGTCCAATGTTACTAACGTATAGTATAAAGTATAACTAATTTCACGTTCGTATAATATAAACTAACATCATCATATGTATTAATTGCATATAACAAATTCTTTTGTTACTGTATTTTCATTTTCCTTACTTGGATAATCCAGTTTTGGTAAATAAGGTCAGGTCAGGTGTTTAGGGGTAATATTATTTATACTTCATATATAGTAAATGTTACTCAATTAAGTTTCAAGGCACAAATTCAATATCGCCGCGATGATGGTTAGGTAAGGTTAGGTTAAGACAGGTTAGGTAAAGTTAGGTTAAGCTAGGTTAGTGTATAGGTCCTTGTGATACACGAATCGCATTTCAGCCGGGACATCTGATCGACTTGATATAAAATCGCTAAGGTATTGTAGGTTAGACTAAATTAGGTTAGTTAGGTTAGAATAACATAGGTTAGGTTAGACTAGCATAGGTTAGATTACGCTAGATTAGATTAGATTTAATTTTATAGAGTGTCGATGTTATGTCTTGTCGATCAAACGAGTATGGGTCCTTTTCAGCGGCTACACATATGGCCATTTCCTAATCAGTTTGGTTTTGAAAGCTTCCACTCACCTGATTTGTGTGTCTATCTATGTATTAAAGTAAATTATATTTAAATACACTGACAATAATTCAACTATTTATAGTTGTTTCCTAAATATAAGTAAGGCATATGATAGAGTGAATCACAATATTTTATTTAAAGAACTAGGGGACAGGAAAGTTCCATGTACATACGTATTAAATTTATTAAAATTTTTGTATATCCACTAATCTTTTAGGGTTAGATAGAGTAATGTACTGTCCTAATGTTTTGGTTCCTCATGCGGGGTGGCGCAAGGCTCCTTGTTCTCTCCTCTGCTGTTTAATGTGTATATTGATGGATTAATTGCTTCGCTGAATAAAATAATAGTTGGATGTTGTATAGATAACACGAGGATAACTAACTTAGTCTATGCCGATGATATGGTGTTAATAAGTCCCTCTGTTAAAGGTCTGGATCAGCTACTAAAAGTATGCGAATTGTATTCTCAGAAACATGATATTCTTTTCAATGTTACAAAAATTAAGGTCATGCATTTCCATCCCAAAAGCTCTAATCAGTCAGCTGATATTAGTTTTAAAATGAGAGGTGAAGCAATAGAGGAAGTACAAGAATTTAAGTATTTGGGTCAAATTATTACCAGCTCCTTGAGTGATGACTCGGATATAAGAAAACAATATCAAAGTTCTGTACAAGTGAAGCTAAAGACACTCTCTTTCGTACCTCTTGCACTAATATATATGGACAGCAACTCTGGATGAATTATAAAAAAAAGGTTCTGGCAAAACCCTAAATTTTATATACAACAGATCTTTCAGAGTCCTGCATAAATTACCCCCGAGATGCTCAGATTCGATGCAGTCTAATGCAAAGAATTAAAAAAGACCGACCCGATTATTGAAGCCAGGGTTGCTGAGGATGTCGATTGCGGTCGACCGGTGGACCGTTAATTAATTCGTTTTAAGTAGACCGCGGAAATTTTTAAAACTTACCATAGAGTTAACCTAGGGTTGATACCTCTCTACGTAGTGACAGAAAGACAGATCGCATTGCCTGCACTTGTAACCTGTTTGTATTCCTATTCCTGAAGCCGTCCTTTTTTTATTGCCTATGCATTCAACACATGTTCTTACTCGTCCATTTGCTTTCTTAATTATACACTGATTTTGTTGAGACTAAACCAGTTGGCAATGCTCACTTTCTTCTGACACGTTTCGCGAAGGGTACTGTTCAATGAGTTGCATCACGAATTCTCACAGTACACAAGTTGTCGGTTTTAAGCGTTTTGGGTGACAGACATATCAAACTCGACAACACCGCAGTCATTCCGCGAACCGACAGCCGTTATTACAAACTATTTAGTAGCTGGAAGGTTGTTGCAAAGAACTCGTGTGAGTGTACTAAATTTCTAAAATTCTAAACTTTTAGAGGAAAAAAAATACCCCAAACAGAGGTTTCGAGTGAATTTTTCAATTAAAATTTTAACAGAAGGTTAAGCATGAGTGCCAGACCAAGCAACAAAAAACAAAATCTTATCATTTTCACATTGAGTAAGAAGATTATTATTTTTCACAATGGTAAATTCAAAATGTGTATGTTTGAGCTACCATTCGACCGTAGCTCTTGCTAAGAAGGGAAATGTTGAGAGGCATTTCAAAACTGTTCACAAGAAATATGAAAGCGACTTTTCAGCCAAAAGTGAACTGCGCATGACGGAGATCAAGGATTTGAAGTTCTGAACTTGCTGTCCAACAATCCATATTTACGTACTAGGCCCATCGAGACATCAAAGGTAGCCACAATTGCATCCTTCCGGTGGGTTACGTGTTAGCTAAGCGCAAGAAACCGTTTGAGGATGGAGACATGGTAAAAGATGCATTTTTGGAGGCAGCAGACTCATAGTTTGATCACTTAAAAAATAAACGAAAAAAACTTCAGCTAAAGCTAATAAGGAAATTCAGCTATCTAGAAACTCTGTTACGCGTTGTTCAGAAGTGATAGGTGAGGATCTGAAAGTGCAACTAAATAAAGATATAAATTAGTGCGTTTTCTTTTCATTTCAATCTGATGATTCGACAAATGATATTGACACGTCCCTGCTGCGCATTTTCATAAGAATGGTATTTAAAAATGTGACTGCTAAGGAAGAATGGCTGAAGATCATACTGTTCAAGGGAAAAACTTGAGGAGAGAACATTTTCCAGGCATTCAAAGACTAAGTAAAACACATCTTACATCAGAAATGAAATTTTAACACTGCAAAGCGACTTTCAAATCAGATCGAGGGCATCAGATAAAAAATTTTGGAATCTTCTCGTGGAGGAAAAGTATTCAAATCTGAGAAAAAGTGCCATGTATTTGACAGCCGTTTTTTAGTTCTACGTACCTCTGTGAATCAGCGGTCTCAAACATGAAAATCATCAACTCCAAGTACTGGTCCACTCTAACAGATAATCATCTGGACGTCCTCTTGAGGCTAGCAGTCAATCCAAACTTTGCACAGCTTGCTGATGCCATGCAGTACAAATCACCTACATCTGTTTGATAATTTAAGAATCAATGAACATCTTATTATTCCAGAACTACTTAAATAAACGTATTTTGTATGAATAACAAAAATATATTGGTGAGCAAAAAATTGTTTTGTCAATTTCAGTGCTAGTAGATTGTGGTAGGATGAGACTGGCAAAAGTAGATCCTAGATACCTAAAGTCTGAGCACCCCTGATTCCAAGCTATTCATCAGTCCTGCCATATGTCTTCTAAGCTATGGAATTCATGGTACGAAAACGTTTGTCTGTAGCTCCACTTAACTTCACCATTACTATTTATCATTGTACTTTTCATTGTATTTTTCATTACTATTTTTCATTGTATTCTATTGTCAGTTTGTATTATTAATATTTGTCATATGGACTTATAGTCTGCCAATAAACATTTTCATTTTCATTTTCATTCAATAAATCATCAACTCCAGTTAATATGTTTTTAGGGTATGGCTAAAAATAGATTTCTGCATTATTTTATCCCTTTGAAGTTGGTAGTTATTAGGCATCTTATTAAATTACATTTGAATAGAATTTTAGACATAATAACAATTTCTAATGATAATTATTTAATAATAAATTTACTCTTTATAATAAACAGCGAATGTTAATAGCCTCAGGCAGAGCTGGGCACTTGCGGTTTTTTTTTGCGGTACTGCGGTACTGCGGTACTACCGTGTTGGTCGGTACCGCGGAAAGTACCGCGGAAAATTTGAATGCGGTAGCGGTACTGCTGTACTTTCAGCGATCCTTTGCGGTACTGCGTTATGCGGTACCGGTTTGGTAGTGCGGTAGTAGTACCGCAGTACCGCAGTACCGCAAAAAAATGCAAAAAAAAACGCAAGTGCCCAGCTCTGTAATAATAGGATCCAATGCAAAAAAGGAGGTTTTTGTATTGTTTGATCACCTTTTTAGGTTTAGATTATAAATGAAATCATTTTCGAGCAACATTTCCCACAATAACAAAACAAAACACTTTTTAAAGGGACGTTTTTTTTGTTTTGTTTTTTCAAAAACACCCTGAATTCCCCCCCCCCCACCACCAAAACACACTTCTCACCATATATATATATATATATATATTACGCACGAAAACGAAGTCTTTAAGAAGAGGATCTAGACAACTAAATATTTTTAACTCTTGAACTAAGTTTAAAAATTGGGGTAAGGTTTTTTTTTCTTTTTTTTTTTTTTACGGTGCGTTGACGACTTCTTCAGGTCACATTTTTTTCCGAGTGAATCTGAAGAGGAAGACGAACTTTGAAGAAAAATGTTCACTTTTTATCATTTCACATTTTCTTAAATATTTTTTTTCTCGGATTACGAATTTGAGTTAACCGCTCTTGAATTATTATTTTCAATTTATTTCCATTTCATTCCCATTCGTGGACCGCGAATGGAGATCCTCGAAGTGGGAATTCTAAATCTGAGAAAGGATTTCTTGATTTGGGAAAGGATACAAAAAGATGGTTGTGACGCAAATGCAGTCCCGATGGGTATTTTCTTTGAAATGTTTCGCCAAAAGAGGGAAATCCTACCCCAAGCAAGCAGGGCCGTTTCTAGCATTTTGGGGGCCCTAGACAAGATTTTTTTTTTAGGGGGGGGTGACCCCAAACCTATTAGCTGATCATTTGCCAGATATACATCAAAACATCTGCCTTATATATGTATAATGTGATATATATATATATATATATATATATATATATATATATATATATAAAATATTATATATATATATGGAAAGCCCCACGTGCTATGCACAAAGTCCTTAACTTTTCCATCCATGAGACAGCGTGATCATGCTGGGTTTTTTTTGCATATATATATACAGGGTGTCCCAGAATTAACTATCTATTTCAATGAAATCGGACAAATTTTTTAAAAACACACTTTTATTTATGTTTATCATATTTAATATGTGTTAAAAATGTATAAATTTCTACATTTTTTTCATAATTTTATTTTCATAATTTTTTCATTATCTGGTTCAATGAAAGACCGTCTGAAGTCATAGAATGGCAAAGAGACTCCAAAAGTTAACGTGTAGCTTGGAATGACCAAATCCAAAATTTATGGCCCATTCTTCTTTGCGGAAGCAACTGTAACAGGTACCGTCTACCTTGATATGCTTCAGCAGTTTCTCGAACCACAGCTTCTTGATGATGGCATTCTTGATAATGTTGTGTTTCAACAAGAAGCATTGATCTTTTGGCGATAAACCTTTGTTTTTATGAAACCCCATGCAAAGAATCCAGGGTGTCAAATCCGGAGAACGCGGAGGCCAAGGTCGAGGTCCTCCACGTCCAATCCACCGATTCGGAAGGCGTCTGTTGAGGTATTCTCGAACAATTAGAGCATAATGACATGGTGCTCCATCTTGTTGAAACACAACATTATCAAGAATGCCATCATCAAGAAGCTGTGGTTCGAGAAACTGCTGAAGCATCAAGGTAGACGGTACCTGTTACAGTTGCCTCCGCAAAAAGAATGGGCCATAAATTTTGGATTTGGTCATTCCAAGCCACACGTTAACTTTTGGAGAGTCTCTTTGCCATTCTATGACTTCAGACGGTCTTTCATTGGACCAGATAATGAAAAAATTATGAAAATAAAATTATGAAAAAAATTTAGAAATTTATACATTTTTAAACACATATTAAACATGATAAACATAAATAAAAGTGTGTTTTTTAAAAAATTTGTCCGATTTCATTGAAATAGATAGTTAATTCTGGGACACCCTGTGTATATATATATATGTATATATATATATGTGTGTGTGTGGTGTGTGTGTGTGTGTGTGTGAGGAGAGAGAGAGAGAAAGAGAGATAGGCATAAATAGGACAAAAAGCGAAATGGTTACTAACTTTTTAATTTATTTTAAAGAATATGCCTATAACTAGTATTGCACACAATAAGCCAAATTTGCATTGCCAAAATGAAAATTTTCATTGAAAGTTAGTGTTTCTTTTGTTGTAATTTTTAAACATAATTAACACTGCACACTTTGAACAAAAACGTTTTTATATTTTTAAAAACATTTCACTCAATAAATACAAAGATTGTTTCGAATTCAATCCCTAGCGTATCCTTCAGAAATTTGGCCTCTTACACTTTTTTGAAGCGGGGCCCTAGACAGTCGCCTATTTCGCCTATTGGAGGAAACGGCCCTGCAAGCAAGCTCCTTGCGGATATTGCGAGACTCTTGAAATAAAAACTTAGTTTTTATAAATAAACTTCATTCCATGAAACCTTAAACGAGCGTTTATTTACTTACGAGACATAGCCAAACTTTGTTTGATAAGCAATTGTTGAAGAAAAGTACATTTTTTATGAAAAAAATTTATCATTTCTTCAACGAAGAATTACAAAATTATTAGTATCATTAGTAAAGGCTAAAACTTCTGTCGACAAGGTTACAGAGACATAACTGGTTACAACCAAATACATGGTTATACAGGGTTAAATATTTAAGTCAACCCAAATGTCAATCCAACCATACTATGATTGAAATAACCATTTAATCTGAAACATGAAAAATTAGGCCTTTAGTCTGATACTCCGCCGTTCCTGTAGTGGCTGGCTACGCAAGGCACTTTAGCAGACATCCAATCTACCAGCCCAAAAGAAGCTGGTTCGAGTTTCGGTCAGAATCTACCTCGGAAGATAGTGGTGGACCGGATGTCAGTTTTTCGACATCTGCGGATGCAGATTTTTAATTCCAATATCCGAGGATGCGGATGCGGATATTTAGTTAATCTATCAATACAATATAGAATTATGAATATATTACATAATTTTTCAAATTTCGTGGTATTACTATTATGGCAGGCAATGCATAAGACTTAAAATTAATATTAATGTTTTCATTATGATAAAAATAATAACTTTCTCAAGAGTTTCAGCCACAGAAAACTCAATGAAACAAGTTTCATTCAATTTTCTGTTACCAGCTATTTATATTGTGAGGTTTATATATTTGTTTGTTCATTACTAATTAATACTTTACATGAAATGTGCATGACTGGGCCTTATAAGCTACTTTATAAGCTAATTTAATTGTAAATTGCATAATTTATTAGAGGTAATATCCGCATAACATCCTCAGTCTGAAGTGCGGATGCGGATGTCGGATATCCGGTCCACCACTAATATATATATATCAACACTGTTGATATAGCAATAGAAAATATGCAATGAATTCATCATTTCTTTTTTTTTAGTAGAATATTATTATAAAAATTGCCTGCTTACACGCATTCAGTTTTACTTCGCACGCAAATTTCTCGTGCGTACGCACACAAAACGAAGAAAGATGAGCTCCAGAATTGCTGAGTTATGTTTTCTTTGGGTTATCAAATTCGAAGCGTATATCTTAGCGCCATTTACATTATCGTCCGCATTCGTCCACATTCCTCGTCGTCCACAATTATAATTTATCGTTCGCACTATCGTCACGAATTCATTGTCCTCTCCTGCGTTTGTTCTGCCTGCGAGATTTACTGTAGAACAGAAAGAAAGAAATCTTACGCGTGTATCTCTTGAAAGACGAATATAATACCAAAGATACTAATAATAATATAAATTAAAAAACGAATTATAAATGGCGGCTGCTTTCATTCTATCTTATCCTGGATTCATGCTGTTAATTTTGGTACCGTACAACATTTTTATCCCAAACATGACTGGTTGGCGTACGATATAGCTGAGATAGAAACATTCTTTTGTCCGAATTATAACAGACTTACGACCACCCTGTTGAAGGAGTAAAACCACAATGAAAAAATGGATTTTTTAGAGCACAAGCTTTCGGATTACACTAAGGTTTTCATCAAGTGCAACTGAGGAACTTACGAGCGTATGATGTTGTTTTCAGTGATGTATGGTAAAAATGTCAGAGGTAAAAATGCCAAAGTTAAGAATGCCATAGGTAATAATGCCATAGGTAAATTCGTTTAAAACCAAATTGAAATCTCGATTAATAATGGAATACTAATGAAAATCTAGGATTAAGTTTACATTACTCTATTAATTATTCATTTCTCGTGTGTTGTGTTGTAAGCTAGGATTAAAGGTACATTACATGTCATTGTTCATTTCTCATGTCTAATACTGATTTCTTTGTATAGTATTGGTATCATACCTTCAATAATGACTTTTTATTTGTTTTATATTTATAATAATAATAATAATAATAATAATAATAATAATAACTTAATATTAATATATATTCTAATTAATAATTTGTATTCATGATTAATTAATAATAATTATCTCTTTTATTTTTAATTAAGAGTCCAGTAAAGCCCAAAGTTTAATGGCCAAATTAAATAAAATAAATAGTCAATTTCACAATTATTTTTGTTAAAACAAAAACAAAAATTGTAAAATTGTATTTATTTTATCAATTCAATTTAATTCAAATAGGTTCAACATACCAAATAGTAAAAACGCCATAGGTTATGTTAGGTTAGGTTAGATTAATCTAATACTATACCTGATGAAGACCTTAATATAGGCCGAAAGCTTGTACTCTAATAAATCCATTTTCTCCTTATAGTTTTTCTCGTACCTGACATTATTTACTGGTCACCCCGTTAAAATTTGAAGCTCCGGTTTTATTTTATATTGTATTTTTCTTCTGACATTTTAAACATATTCTCGCGCTCTTTCTTCTTATTCAGTGTGACGTGTCTGTAAAAATTATAACTTCAAAATGTAAAAAATCATAACTTTAAAATGTAATAAAATTATAACTTTTAGATGTAACAATAATTGAAATGGCACCGCATTTTTGTTGTTTTTAATTTTTATTTTTGCCTCTTTTATTTTTATGTTAAAAACTGAATTATTTATAATTTCTTTCTTATTATTTTGCTAATTAATTTCATTTGTTACATTCATATTTTATAATTTAATTTATTTTGAAATTATTCAGTAAATAATTTTAATTTTTATGGGGTCCTTTTTTATTTTTTTAAGAAAGAAAAATTAATTGAAAATATTTTTTTTGAATTTCTTTAGCATTTTTCTGTAAAACTTGATTTCCACCGATCAGAGTCTAACCCCACGAAGAGGAATCTCAGTAACTTTAACCTTGATGGTATTTTTTCCCTAGACCTTCTGAATTAAATAGTAGTAATTAGAAGTAGGTGATAATGGTTAATTATTATAAGCATAAATAAATAGCGCCTCAGACGCCTTACATTGCGCTACAATTTTTCTTATGATCATAAAACAAAATTAATAGTACCACGGGTGTTCCTGGAGCCCTGCAGCGAAGGTATATATATAAATATATATATATAAAGTTGCGTTTAATTAAAAAACTTCTTATTATCGACTTAGTTATTAAATTGTATTAGCATACATTGTTTAAAAAATTTTAAAATTTTGAACTTTTTCAGTAAGGCAGATGGTCCCAGAAGTTGGCATTAAAATCTGCATTTACTTTTAATATTCCTTGCCTAAGGGAACCCTTTAAGTGAGCCTATTAAGGGAGCCTTTAAGGAAACCTTCACGAGAGCGTTTTAAGCCAGCCCTTTGAGAGAACATTCAAGGAAATACACTGTAAATGGTAGTTATATACGACACGTCTACTCGACATCTCATTATGAACTTATCTTTCTGAAATGAATAATAGATATTTTGAATTTAATAGATATTTCAAATACCTGGAAACGGCGCTTAGTAGTATAGCCGCAAAAGGGTAGAGTGCAGGAATGTTGCAAGTGATTACGTAATGTTGCAAAGGGGGGTGGGGGTGTTGCAAAAAAAAGGAACAAAAAGGAAAAAAGAAAAAAATTACCCCAAAGGGCCCTTTGTTGCCAACCGGGGTTGCAAGGGGCATGCAACTTGGGGGCGGAGTTCTCCCCCAAGCTATTCCCCCCAAAGGGCCAGAAAGGAGAGAAAGGAGGAGAGGTGTTCACCTGGCAGGAGCCAAGTGCATATTAAGACTTCAGCCGAGTAGGCGTTGTTTTATAGGCTCCTAATCAGCCAGTTGGCTGAGTCAAGGGGGGGGGTACACCTGAAGCAGAGAGAGAGAGAGAGAGTAGTTGCCTTTGATTGCAAGGCATGCAACTTGGAGGCGGAGTTCTCCCCCAAGCTATTTTCGTTTACCTAACCTAAGAGGCCACTAAGGGGTTTTCCCAAAGGGCCAGAAAGAGAAGGACCAGAGGTCCTTGCTCGGCTGGGAGCCGAGCTTGAATGACTCCGTCAGTCGTCTCTCGGTCTTTTATAAACCTCTATTCTGGCTGAGTTGCCAGATAGCACCATGTATGCAGGTGCTGAGTTGCCAGATCACGCCATGTATTCAGTTGCTGAGTTGCCAGATCGCACCATGTATGCAGTTGCTGAGTTGCCAGATCACGCCATGTATTCAGTTGCTGAGTTGCCAGATCGCACCATGTATTCCAGATAGCGCCATGTATTCCAGATAGCAAAAACCATATATTAATCATCCATTTAAATAGTGTACCACAATATATGACGGTAGATGATTCCAATTAAATTCTGTTTATTAAATAAATAATTTTTACACACTTAATTTTTATTATAAATATTTAAGTCACGAAACGAAATGAAAATTTATGAAACAATTCATTTAAAAGTTGAAATTAGCCAAAACACAATCCGCTACAACGGGGTCGGACGACATGAGAGATCTTCCTTCCAGACCGCTCTTGATGTGTGTATATATATATATATATAGTATATATATATATGGCGTGATGTAGTATCTCGCTTCGCCGAACTAAAACCAAAACACTCGATCGTATTCACAAATCTACACACACACACACACACACACACGCCCCGGAAACCAATGCATTTTTCATATCTCCGTGGAGCAGAACGAATCACACGTGCTCGCCTTGATGAATTTAATGTTAATGAAATCGTCAAGTAGAATATTATGGTCTATTACATCAATCACCTTACTCAAATCCACCGCCAATACCATAGAAAGAGCCATATTAGCTGCGTCTATTTAATTTTGTCATTCCTAATATATATAAATGGACTTTCACCGAATTAAAACAAATCACTAAGCAGTTAAAAGAATTCGCTCTATTATCATATTCACAAATCGACACACATACGCACACACACAACACACACACACACACACGCCTACACACACACACACACGCCTCTGTATATATTATGAAAATCAGGAAAATAACAAACGTGTATTAATTTAAATGAAACTAACATACGAGCCTCATTCCCCAACCCGGCTATATATATATATATATATATATATATATATATATATATATATATATTAATAAACGAATAAACAACTCGTGCACACACACACACACACACACGAGGAAAGGGTTTCCGACAATCTGGGTCAATTCGAAGAACACCTGTTTCTTCCAGACCGCTCCTGATAAATCTCTCTACATTCGTCAAAAAAATTAGCTCAGACGAAATACATACAATTCTTTCACCTTACCACATATATATTATATATATATATATAATATATATATATATATATATATATATATAGAAAGAGCCATATTAGCTGTTCTAGCTTTCCGTGCATGCATTTGATTTGTAATTAAAAAATGATTTTATTAAAGGCGCTGTTTATTTCTCTTGCAAACTTGTATTCCACTACAAAGTTTACTGTTGAGATGATTGAGAGCGAAAGCTGATCCGTGTACCCTTTGCAATAAGCAAACGTGGTTGCGAATTGCAACGACTCGCTTTGAAATGAAAGCCCTTCTAAAGGCGTCGAATCAACTGTTACCCTTAAATCTCCAAATCAATATGGTTTCCGTAACAATAGAACAACGGAAATGGCTACTTTAAATCTTATGGAAAATGTAAATATAGCTAAGGAGAACAAAGAAATAATGATGTCAATATTTATGGATTTGAGTAAGGTGTTTGATGTAATAGACCATAATATTCTACTTAATAAATTGTATTGTTATGGTTTTAGAGGGGCAATCAGTGATTGAATTAAAGTTATTTGCCCGTGATGGGAAACTCTGTTTTCGAGAAAATTATATTTCCATTTACTCAGTTTTCCCAAAATATTATTTAAAATTAAGTGTACTAATTTAAATTTACTTTCTTTTTCCAGGTTAACTATACCCACAATTATAATAAATAATAATAATCGAATTACGGACGATTGTTCGAAAACCATAGTTCGAAAAACAGTTGTTCGAAGCAACAATTATTCGACGTTATAATTGTTCGAATGAACAACCAACTAAATAAAATCTTAGTTGCCAAGACGCAAATACGAAGACGTAAATAACAAGGTTAGCCTCTTCATTTAAACTATAACATTTATAGTGCTGCAGCTAAACCACCCTTAAAATGGCAGAGTTTGTTTCTAGTGAGAAAGGAAAGCCAATGCTCTTAGTTAATGGGTTTTTATATGTAAGAGACCTAGACGAGGAGCGGTACCCAACAATCTGCGTCAACTCAAAACACACGTGCCTGCATTGAAACCTTTGAAAGGTGTGCGCGTTCACAGAGGAATTTTTGCTGGAACTTCTTCTCTCTCTCGTCTCCCTTCACTCCAAATCTTAACTTTCACACACGCACACAAGCACACACACACACACACACACACACATACACGCCTGTATATATATTATGAAAATCAGGAAAAATACCAAATGTATATTAATTCAAATGATGCTAAACGTATATTATAAAAAATTAATAGTTATATTTTTAAGTCCAAAATTCTCGAATTTAAAGGCACTCTTTTTATATTTTCCATTCACCGAAGCATGGTCCGGCATGCCGATTAATATCCTTTTAGGAAGATTTCCCATATGTGTGTCTATTTTGTTTTGGTAAGCCTTTCAAAAACAAAAAATATTACGCGCTTTTCACCTTAAAGTGTCGATGACGGGGATGAAATAAAAGGTAGGACGCGAGCCTACATTTGTCAAATTAGCTCAGACGAAATACACACAAATCTTTCAATCCATATATATATATATATATATATATATATATATATATATATATATATATATACAGGGTGGGCCGTAAGTTTCCATACATAGGAAAATTTAAACGTTTGTTTTTATGTTTCAGATACCCTAAGAATATGCGTTTGACGTAAGATCTTGTTTACTGATGAAGCAAATTTTTACGTCAATGGAGAGGTTAATCGGCAAAACATACGTTATTGGAGTAATGCTAACCCTAACTGGCTGAGTCCGACGAAGATGCAAGGTGCCGGTAAAGTGATGGTGTGGGCCGGGATATGGGGTGACAGAATTATTGGACCAATTTTTGTCAGTGGAAATCTTAATGCCGAAAGGTATCTTAACATGTTGCAAGAAGAGATTTTCCCATCCCTGCTAAACGAGGAAGGTAACTTCCCAGTTTACTTCCAGCAAGATGGAGCTCCACCTCATTATGGTCTTCACGTGCGTCGGTATTTGGATCAGCAGTTTCCGGATGCTTGGATTGGTCGGCGTGGTCCTGTGGAGTGGCCTCCCAGATCCCCAGATCTCACCCCCCTTGATTTCTATCTTTGGGGGCACTTGAAGGCCATGGTGTATCAGGAAAAGATACGAGACATAAATCATCTAAAGGAACGTATCACCAACGCCATTACAAGCATAACGTCAACTGTGCTAATGCGTGTTCATCAACAGTGGGGAACACGTATTGAAATGTGTTTTCAAAACAATGGCAACCATGTAGAGCATATTATATAAATAAAAATGGTTGTCCATAAAAAAATGTTTATTTTTCCTATGTATGGAAACTTACGGCCCACCCTGTATATAAATGAACTTTCACCGAATTAAAACAAATCACTAATCAGTTAAAAGAATGCGCTCAATTATCATATTCACAAATCTACACACACACACACACACACACAAACCTCTGTATATATTACGAAAATCAGGAAAAATGCCAAACGTGTATTAATTTAAATGAAACTAAACGCATATTAATTTAAAACAAATGAATTTTGTCCTTTTAAGAGAATTATTTATTATAAGAATTTAACTACTCAATGTAAGAAATTAATTATTAAACGTACGATTTTCGGTACGAACTTGCTCTTCTAACATTCCGTGCCTTTGACTTGTAATTAAAAAAATTATTTTATTAAAGGCGCTGGCTATTTTTCTTGCAAACTTGTATGGTATCAGCTTCTTAGTTTATTGAAATGAATGAATAAAAATGGAAAGGTATATTATCATTATTATTATCGTGCATTTTTCAAAATTAACACACAGATTTTCGTCAGAGGAAGATATGGTAAACAATTCAAAACGCACGTTCGCCCTCCCTCATGTATCTCGTTTCGCCGAAATAAAATCAAAACAATCGATCGTATTCGCAAATCTACACACACACACACACACACACACACACACACACACACCCGGAAACCAATGCATTTTTTCATCTCTCCGTGGAACAGAAAAAATATTACGCGCTTTTTCACCTTAAAGTGAATTAAAGCAATTTTACAAAAAGAATAGGAATTTCAGAATTAAGTTAACATTTATACATAAATACAAGGTTAGAAGCTTTATCAACTCCTAATTTATTTCTCAATGATAACCTATATTTTTAATATAATTAATTAATTTTCTTTTTATCATAACTCAGCCGAGCAACGATGTTAAGCAACGTTGGAATCCAAAGGATACTTCCCTTACACTTTCCTCACCAGCGAGACTTTAAACTACGTAGGCCCACCACCCCAAACATTATTTTGACTGTATGGATGAACGTGAAGACTTTGATCGATACTACAACAGTTTTAATGAAAGTAACCCTTATAATATAGCTGATGAATGTGAGCGTTATTGCGTGAACGATGTGCGCGTGCTTAGAGTATGTTTCCAGGCCTTTAGAAGAATGTACATAACCCGTTTCAAATGCGATCCACTGCAAGTAGCATTCAGAATTTTTCTATCACCCATAGTTTTCGAGAAAATAATATTTCCATTTACTCAGAGTTTCCCGCAGATCTTATATAAACTCCTCCTAAATACCAGTAAAACAAATTTCATGATTTTACTAATAAAATAAATGTATATCTTGATAAATTTAATGTTAATGAAGTCGCCTTGGCAATTTCCAGTTCCGAGAAAAAGACTCAAAGCCATTTCTCTCTTTGTGCATATATATTATTAAAAATGTTAATTGTTCTAAGACTATTTATAAAAGAAAATGGGATTTTGGCACAACTTGCATAATTATGTATTCTACAACTTGCTTATTGTAATTTTAAATATGTTATGAACGTTATACGCGTCACTATTAAATGTCATTTATATTTTTTTTACTTTCGATTTGATTTTGGATTATGTGTTTCAGCTTTGTAATTTTAATTTTTATTATTGAACAGTTTTAATTTTGTACTTTAGATCTAGCTATCCACGTTTATATATTTTTGTCATTTATACATTTTTATCAGGCATTGAAATGCGATAGAGTCCCCCGAAACAGCGGATGCTGCCAAATATAATAACTTTTCTGCGCTACGTCATCGTCTTTATCCTAAATATAAAGTTTAATACAGTTCTTAGTACCTCTGTCATTCAATTATTAATCTTATATGTTATAATGTTTCAGAACATTCATATGATCCCTTTCCAGATAAAAGCCTAGTCCAAACGTATTTGGTTTTAGAATTTATAAATCTTAAAAAGATGTAGGAAAACAAGAAACACAAAGGAGAAAATGAATTCCTAACTGATGCATTTACATGCACAAATATACGTAATAATAATAATAATAATAATAATATCGCTAACAATAGACATATATACTATTCAAGTACTATGGGTCACAGGTGCCAGGTACTCTGAGACACTGTCATCAAATAACTTGTCCAGACAGCCTACTAACGGGCCTACCTACCAAATTCCCACCAAAGGCGTCTCACAAAGTGTGTGGAACTACATTTGCATGCAAGTTAGAGGTCTTAGTGACAGAATGGGTTATCTGGCAAACTTTTTTCCTGAAACTGTACTGTGCATGTTTAAAACTAACATTTATTTCAGAAGTTTTGCGCAATGATTCCTCATTTCATGAAAGTAATATAAGTTACTCATTACTAAAACACTTGGTTTTGAATAATAAATATTACACCTTTTGGTTTAAAGAGAAAATATTTGTGAACAAAAAGGGTTAAGAACTACATGTTTAAGTTTAAACGTTATTGTAACCCCTCCTGGAAATCTCTTCAGAGATAATTATGTGACTCTTACATGGTAAATTGGTGTCAGTTGTTACTCCAATGAATTTTTTTTAACTTCTATTATGATAATAGACTTAACAATTCAGTTAATCCAAATATATATATATATATATATATATATATATATATATATATATATAAATAAATTTATGAAACTGAAAACTTTTAGTATTTCTTATATAATTTAAATTGCTGACAATTAGAAAAAAGAAAGAAATCAATAGTTTAACCATAAACTAAATAAAATAAACATTTAACTTGACTTTGTGCATATAACTAAACAAATATTAAAAATAAAAACCCTTCAATGTACAGTACAGCACTGAATAGAAAAATAAGCGAACCTACAAAATATGATCTTGATACAACATTAAATTTGGTTAATATTCGTCTTTTAACCCTCTCACGTGCGGCTAAATCAGTACGATATATTGAATTGCCATTAAAAACTGACTAAGAAAATATATATCTTATGTTGTGCAAATTTGTTGAAATGTACTTTTTTTAATAAAATATATTTCCTGTTTTGGCTATAATGTACTTTTTTCATAAAATATTTTTCCTGGTTGGGCTATTTTTCACTACTCTGCGATTTAATTAGCTGGTGGGGTTTTGTTCTGGCTATTTTTTCAAATTGGATTCAGTTTAGTGGTGTTTGTGATAGAATTATGACGTGCCACTCGTGTGATTTTGACCTGAGTCGTCATGTGTCCTAGATGAAGACAAAGGATTGGATGTTTTTATCAATTACGGCGTTATTCTCTCATCCTTAACTTGTCCGAAATGTGACAGTGAGTGCCTAACACGAAAAGATCAGAAGATATTTAGGTGAAATAACCAATATCAGCCTGTTAGGTTAATTGAATGTACGGCTAGGTTAATTGAATGCCTGGTTAGGTCAACTATACACCCTTGATGAGCCAATAAAACATGTTTAGGGCCTACATTTCTAAGTTTAAACATTATAACTGAATGCTCAGAGTGTGAAAAAGTCATATATATATATATATATATATATATATATGTGGGAAGGGT
Organism: Bathynomus jamesi; assembly: GCA_023014485.1. Classification (NCBI taxonomy): domain Eukaryota; kingdom Metazoa; phylum Arthropoda; class Malacostraca; order Isopoda; family Cirolanidae; genus Bathynomus; species Bathynomus jamesi. The sequence continues at coordinate 693,770 of JAJOZX010000278.1, read as the reverse complement.
TCACGTTCCTCTTCACCACACCATTGCCTGCTCCAACAAAAGATCATTACCAAATATCTCTTTCGGGCATTATTTTATCTAGTTTATTCTTAAAAGTCTCCAAAGTACGGGATTTGAAGCTTTCTGGGTACCCTAGCCATTTCACCAGGTACATTTTTCTCTTTCCTGAACCTGATAGCGCCATGTATTCAGTTGCCAGATAGCGCCATGTATTCCAGATAGCAAAAACCATATATTATAAATTCTAAAACCAAATACGTTTGGACTAGGCTTTTATCTGGAAAGGGATCATTTTCTATTTGAAATGTATATTTATTTTATATATATATCTCCATAATTGTGTGTATATATTTCCTGCCCATTACAAACCTGTTTTAAAACTGCAAATGTAACTTTAACTCTTGATTGAACATTTGAAACCCTTAAGGTTGTTGTGGGCAAAGTAGAGCAAGAAAAATAAAAATAGCTGGGTTAAAACAAACTTTGCTACAACTTCAAAACAAATACATGATAGCTGATAAAACCCTTATACTATATACATACCTTAAAATTGTATTTGTGACATCTAAAGTAATTAATTTTTGGTCTTGGTCAAGTAAAGGTCACATCACCAATGCAAAAGAGATGTTCGATTGGTGCAAATCTAATATTAATGGTATACAATTTCTGTACATTGATTCAGCTAAAATTGAGGAAAAATGCTAATTTATTTGAGTTAGAAAAAAGGTATTCCTTAATTAAGACAATCCCAGGAACCCGTTCATATCACTGATTTAGACCTTCATCAACAGGCATTAAACTGTACAAAATTTCTAGTGATGAAAATTTCTTTAACGTACAACTTTCCTTCCTCAATGTTACACAAGAAAATGTGGCTTACCAATATAAACCTGGTACATATGTGGCCTGTTTCTATGAAGGTGACTGGTTTGTTGGAAACATAGTTTAAGTGTGTGATACTGAGAAGGATCTATTAGTAAATTTCATGAAAAAGAATCCTTTTAAATGGCCTGAACAAGAGGACGTTTGCTGGATTCCATTCCAACATGTTTTGTGTTCAATTGAACCACCTACAGTTGCTGAGAAAATGGGGAGACAGTACAAGTTATCAAATGATTGTTTATCTAAAATTGAGGAGTATTTAAAAAAAGCCTAAGTAACTACAGACCTGTATCAAGCTGAATAATAAATTGTCAATTTATGGCTGTGAGGCCATGGAGTGTTGAAGACAATCAGACTTAAAGCCTGAGTACAATAATAAATTCCTGAGTCAGTGTCTAAACATAAGAGTTATTAGCTGTATATAAGTTTACATACGAATTTACATAAAACAACACATATTAAAAAAGAATATGAACTTATAGCCAATAATTCACATGCTTAAAAACTCAGGAAATCATTATTGTATATAGCTAAGTACTGTACACTTGTATTAAGGGAAGTAATACAACAAAGCTACTTAAATTTAAGGTTTTGTACTGAAAATGGTGGTTACTGCTAGTTTATCTGTACTAACTGCATAATTTAAATTACTAGGAAGTGCTTAAAGAGCAGTAGAACACGGTTCTACATGATTTACTTAGGTAGATCCAAGTATTGAGCCTACAAGCTGGTCCATCTGTTGTGTTAACTGCAAATGTAGTAATAATCTAGGTATATATTATGTCTTTTTTATGAGTAAAACTTATTTAGATAATTTAACATTTGTGAATTATCTTACCAAGTAATAAAATGGAAGTAAAATTACAATTCAATGTTGTAAAAAGAAATTTAAACATTTCAAAATTTTAAAAAATTAATTTTTCACAAAGTACTTTTCTTTGAATAGCCAAAACTATATGATCTCGAGCCAATCCATGTCATGAGCTACATTTTTTAATAATAATAATAAAATCTTGCAAGAATACAGATATTTATTATCACCATAGTAGCCTATATAACTGAAGCAATAGTAATGAGTAACTTATATTACAAGCATTTTGGGTTCCTTTCCTGACAACAAACTAAATACAGTATATATTAAACATGTAGAAACATTTGTAGAAAAATTGTCTTTTAGTACGATATATTATTATTATTATTTCTAATGAGACATTAAGTTCCACTGTGACTGAAAGGGTTAAACTTATTTTTATTAAGTCTGTTCCAAACTCCTGCTCTTTCTTACCTAATATGGCACTTGGATTTGAAAACTGTAGAGACAGTGCCTGAAACAATATTTTCTATTAAAATGAGCCATAAGAATATTCACTGGAACTGATTTGTATGCTCAAATAAGAAGAATGGTTCAATCACTAATTATGGAGAGCTTTTTCTGGCTTCAACAATCTTGATATGTTTCCAACAAACCAGTCACCTTCATAGAAACAGGCCACATATGTACCAGGTTTATATTGGTAAGCCACATTTTCTTGTGTAACATTGAGGAAGGAAAGTTGTACGTTAAAGAAATTTTCATCACTAGAAATTTTGTACAGTTTAATGCCTGTTGATGAAGGTCTAAATCAGTGATATGAACGGGTTCCTGGGATTGTCTTAATTAAGGAATACCTTTTTTCTAACTCAAATAAATTAGCATTTTTCCTCAATTTTAGCTGAATCAATGTACAGAAATTGTATACCATTAATATTAGATTTGCACCAATCGAACATCTCTTTTGCATTGGTGATGTGACCTTTACTTGACCAAGACCAAAAATTAATTACTTTAGATGTCACAAATACAATTTTAAGGTATGTATATAGTATAAGGGTTTTATCAGCTATCATGTATTTGTTTTGAAGTTGTAGCAAAGTTTGTTTTAACCCAGCTATTTTTATTTTTCTTGCTCTACTTTGCCCACAACAACAACCTTAAGGGTTTCAAATGTTCAATCAAGAGTTAAAGTTACATTTGCAGTTTTAAAACAGGTTTGTAATGGGCAGGAAATATATACACACAATTATGGAGATATATATATAAAATAAATATACATTTCAAATAGAAAATGATCCCTTTCCAGATAAAAGCCTAGTCCAAACGTATTTGGTTTTAGAATTTATAATATATGGTTTTTGCTATCTGGAATACATGGCGCTATCTGGCAACTGAATACATGGCGCTATCAGGTTCAGGAAAGAGAAAAATGTACCTGGTGAAATGGCTAGGGTACCCAGAAAGCTTCAAATCCCGTACTTTGGAGACTTTTAAGAATAAACTAGATAAAATAATGCCCGAAAGAGATATTTGGTAATGATCTTTTGTTGGAGCAGGCAATGGTGTGGTGAAGAGGAACGTGAACCCTTCCCACATATATATATATATATATATATATATATATATATATATTGACTTTTTCACACTCTGAGCATTCAGTTATAATGTTTAAACTTAGAAATGTAGGCCCTAAACATGTTTTATTGGCTCATCAAGGGTGTATAGTTGACCTAACCAGGCATTCAATTAACCTAGCCGTACATTCAATTAACCTAACAGGCTGATATTGGTTATTTCACCTAAATATCTTCTGATCTTTTCGTGTTAGGCACTCACTGTCACATTTCGGACAAGTTAAGGATGAGAGAATAACGCCGTAATTGATAAAAACATCCAATCCTTTGTCTTCATCTAGGACACATGACGACTCAGGTCAAAATCACACGAGTGGCACGTCATAATTCTATCACAAACACCACTAAACTGAATCCAATTTGAAAAAATAGCCAGAACAAAACCCCACCAGCTAATTAAATCGCAGAGTAGTGAAAAATAGCCCAACCAGGAAAAATATTTTATGAAAAAAGTACATTATAGCCAAAACAGGAAATATATTTTATTAAAAAAAGTACATTTCAACAAATTTGCACAACATAAGATATATTTTCTTAGTCAGTTTTTAATGGCAATTCAATATATCGTACTGATTTAGCCGCACGTGAGAGGGTTAAAAGACGAATATTAACCAAATTTAATGTTGTATCAAGATCATATTTTGTAGGTTCGCTTATTTTTCTATTCAGTGCTGTACTGTACATTGAAGGGTTTTTATTTTTAATATTTGTTTAGTTATATGCACAAAGTCAAGTTAAATGTTTATTTTATTTAGTTTATGGTTAAACTATTGATTTCTTTCTTTTTTCTAATTGTCAGCAATTTAAATTATATAAGAAATACTAAAAGTTTTCAGTTTCATATATATATATATATATATATATATATATATATATTTGGATTAACTGAATTGTTAAGTCTATTATCATAATAGAAGTTAAAAAAAATTCATTGGAGTAACAACTGACACCAATTTACCATGTAAGAGTCACATAATTATCTCTGAAGAGATTTCCAGGAGGGGTTACAATAACGTTTAAACTTAAACATGTAGTTCTTAACCCTTTTTGTTCACAAATATTTTCTCTTTAAACCAAAAGGTGTAATATTTATTATTCAAAACCAAGTGTTTTAGTAATGAGTAACTTATATTACTTTCATGAAATGAGGAATCATTGCGCAAAACTTCTGAAATAAATGTTAGTTTTAAACATGCACAGTACAGTTTCAGGAAAAAAGTTTGCCAGATAACCCATTCTGTCACTAAGACCTCTAACTTGCATGCAAATGTAGTTCCACACACTTTGTGAGACGCCTTTGGTGGGAATTTGGTAGGTAGGCCCCGTTAGTAGGCTGTCTGGACAAGTTATTTGATGACAGTGTCTCAGAGTACCTGGCACCTGTGACCCATAGTACTTGAATAGTATATATGTCTATTGTTAGCGATATTATTATTATTATTATTATTATTACGTATATTTGTGCATGTAAATGCATCAGTTAGGAATTCATTTTCTCCTTTGTGTTTCTTGTTTTCCTACATCTTTTTAAGATTTATAAATTCTAAAACCAAATACGTTTGGACTAGGCTTTTATCTGGAAAGGGATCATATGAATGTTCTGAAACATTATAACATATAAGATTAATAATTGAATGACAGAGGTACTAAGAACTGTATTAAACTTTATATTTAGGATAAAGACGATGACGTAGCGCAGAAAAGTTATTATATTTGGCAGCATCCGCTGTTTCGGGGGACTCTATCGCATTTCAATGCCTGATAAAAATGTATAAATGACAAAAATATATAAACGTGGATAGCTAGATCTAAAGTACAAAATTAAAACTGTTCAATAATAAAAATTAAAATTACAAAGCTGAAACACATAATCCAAAATCAAATCGAAAGTAAAAAAATATAAATGACATTTAATAGTGACGCGTATAACGTTCATAACATATTTAAAATTACAATAAGCAAGTTGTAGAATACATAATTATGCAAGTTGTGCCAAAATCCCATTTTCTTTTATAAATAGTCTTAGAACAATTAACATTTTTAATAATATATATGCACAAAGAGAGAAATGGCTTTGAGAGTCTTTTTCTCGGAACTGGAAATTGCCAAGGCGACTTCATTAACATTAAATTTATCAAGATATACATTTATTTTATTAGTAAAATCATGAAATTTGTTTTACTGGTATTTAGGAGGAGTTTATATAAGATCTGCGGGAAACTCTGAGTAAATGGAAATATTATTTTCTCGAAAACTATGGGTGATAGAAAAATTCTGAATGCTACTTGCAGTGGATCGCATTTGAAACGGGTTATGTACATTCTTCTAAAGGCCTGGAAACATACTCTAAGCACGCGCACATCGTTCACGCAATAACGCTCACATTCATCAGCTATATTATAAGGGTTACTTTCATTAAAACTGTGTAGTATCGATCAAAGTCTTCACGTTCATCCATACAGTCAAAATAATGTTTGGGGGTGGGCCTACGTAGTTTAAAGTCTCGCTGGTGAGGAAAGTGTAAGGGAAGTATCCTTTGGATTCCAACGTTGCTTAACATCGTTGCTCGGCTGAGTTATGATAAAAAGAAAATTAATTAATTATATTAAAAATATAGGTTATCATTGAGAAATAAATTAGGAGTTGATAAAGCTTCTAACCTTGTATTTATGTATAAATGTTAACTTAATTCTGAAATTCCTATTCTTTTTCGTAAAATTGCTTTAATTCACTTTAAGGTGAAAAGCGCGTAATATTTTTTCTGTTCCACTGAGAGATGAAAAAATGCATTGGTTTCCGGGATGTGTGTGTGTGTGTGTGTGTGTGTGTGTGTGTAGATTTGCGAATACGATCGATTGTTTTGATTTTATTTCGGCGAAACGAGATACTATGAGGGAGGGCTAACGTGCGTTTTGAATTGTTTACCATATCTTCCTCTGACGAAAATCTGTGTGTTAATTTTGAAAAATGCACGATAATAATAATGATAATAATATATCTTTCCATTTTTATTCATTCATTTCAATAAACTAAGAAGCTGATACCATACAAGTTTGCAAGAAAAATAGCCAGCGCCTTTAATAAAATAATTTTTTTAATTACAAGTCAAAGGCACGGAATGTTAGAAGAGCAAGTTCGTACCGAAAATCGTACGTTTAATAATTAATTTCTTACATTGAGTAGTTAAATTCTTATAATAAATAATTCTCTTAAAAGGACAAAATTCATTTGTTTTAAATTAATATGCGTTTAGTTTCATTTAAATTAATACACGTTTGGCATTTTTCCTGATTTTCGTAATATATACAGAGGTTTGTGTGTGTGTGTGTGTGTGTGTGTGTGTGCGTGTGTGTAGATTTGTGAATATGATAATTGAGCGAATTCTTTTAACTGATTAGTGATTTGTTTTAATTCGGTGAAAGTTCATTATATATATATATATATATATATATATATATATATATATATATATATATATAAGGATTGAAAGATTTGTGTGTGTATTTCGTCTGAGCTAATTTGACAAATGTAGGCTTGCGTCCTACCTTTTATTTCATCCCCGTCATCGACACTTTAAGGTGAAAAGCGCGTAATATTTTTTGTTTTTGAAAGGCTTACCAAAACAAAATAGACACACATATGGGAAATCTTCCTAAAAGGATATTAATCGGCATGCCGGACCATGCTTCGGTGAATGGAAAATATAAAGAGTGCCTTTAAATTCGAGAATTTCGGACTTAAAAATATAACTATTAATTTCTTATAATATACGTTTAGCATCATTTGAATTAATATACATTTGGTATTTTTCCTGATTTTCATAATATATATACAGGCGTGTGTGTGTGTGTGTGTCGTGTGTGTGCTTGTGTGCGTGTGTGAAAGTTAAGATTTGGAGTGAAGGGAAACGAGAGAGAGAGGAAGTTCCAGCAAAAATTCCTCTGTGAATGCGCACACCTTTCAAAGGTTTCAATGCAGGCACGTGTGTTTTGAGTTGACGCAGATTGTTGGGTACCGCTCTTCGTTTAGGTCTCTTACATATAAAAACCCATTCACTAAGAGCATTGGCTTTCCTTTCTCACTAGAAACAAACTCTGCCATTTTAAGGGTGGTTTAACTGCAGCACTGTAAATGTTATAGTTTAAATGAAGAGGCTAACCTTGTTATTTACGTCTTCGTATTTGCGTCTTGGCAACTAAGATTTTATTTAGTTGGTTGTTCATTCGAACAATTATAACGTCGAATAATTGTTGCTTCGAACAACTGTTTTTCGAACTATGGTTTTCGAACAATCGTCCGTAATTCGATTATTATTATTTATTATAATTGTGGGTATAGTTAACCTGGAAAAAGAAAGTAAATTTAAATTAGTACACTTAATTTTAAATAATATTTTGGGAAAACTGAGTAAATGGAAATATAATTTTCTCGAAAACAGAGTTTCCCGCATCACGGGCAAATAACTTTTAATTCAATCACTGATTGCCCCTCTAAAACCATAACAATACAATTTATTAAGTAGAATATTATGGTCTATTACATCAAACACCTTACTCAAATTCATAAATATTGACATCATTATTTCTTTGTTCTCCTTAGCTATATTTACATTTTCCATAAGATTTAAAGTAGCCATTTCCGTTGTTCTATTATTACGGAAACCATATTGATTTGGAGATTTAAGGGTAACAGTTGATTCGACGCCTTTAGAAGGGCTTTCATTTCAAAGCGAGTCGTTGCAATTCGCAACCACGATTGCTTATTGCAAAGGGTACACGGATCAGCTTTCGCTCTCAATCATCTCAACAGTAAACTTTGTAGTGGAATACAAGTTTGCAAGAGAAATAAACAGCGCCTTTAATAAAATCATTTTTTAATTACAAATCAAATGCATGCACGGAAGGCTAGAACAGCTAATATGGCTCTTTCTATATATATATAATATATATATATATATATATATATATATATATATATATATATAATGTGGTAAGGTGAAAGAATTGTATGTATTTTGTCTGAGCTAATTTTTTTGACGAATGTAGAGAGATTTATCAGGAGCGGTCTGGAAGAAACAGGTGTTCTTCGAATTGACCCAGATTGTCGGAAACCCTTTCCTCGTGTGTGTGTGTGTGTGTGCACGAGTTGTTTATTCGTTTATTATATATATATATATATATATATATATATATATATATATATATATATAGCCGGGTTGGGGAATGAGGCTCGTATGTCAGTTTCATTTAAATTAATACACGTTTGTATTTTCCTGATTTTCATAATATATACAGAGGCGTGTGTGTGTGGTGTGTGTGTGTGTGTGTGTGCGTGTGTTTGTAGATTTGTGAATATGATAATAGAGCGAATTCTTTTAACTGCTTAGTGATTTCTTTTAATTCGGTGAAAGTCCATTATATATATATATATATATATATAAGGAATGACAAAATTAAATAGACGCAGCTAATATGGCTCTTTCTTTGGTATTGGCGGTGGATTTGAGTAAGGTGATTGATGTAATAGACCATAATATTCTACTTGACGATTTCATTAACATTAAATTCATCAAGGCGAGCACGTGTGATTCGTTCTGCTCCACGGAGAGATGAAAAATGCATTGGTTTCCGGGCGTGTGTGTGTGTGTGTGTGTGTGTGTGTGTGGTGTGTGTAGATTTGTGAATACGATCGAGTGTTTTGGTTTTAGTTCGGCGAAGCGAGATACTACATCACGCCATATATATATATATATATATACACATCAAGAGCGGTCTGGAAGGAAGATCTCTCATGTCGTCCGACCCCGTTATAGCGGATTGTGTTTTGGCTAATTTCAACTTTTAAATGAATTGTTTCATAAATTTTCATTCGTTTCGTGACTTAAATATTTATAATAAAAATTAAGTGTGTAAAAATTATTTATTTAATAAACAGAATTTAATTGGAATCATCTACCGTCATATATTGTGGTACACTATTTAAATGGATGATTAATATATGGTTTTTGCTATCTGGAATACATGGCGCTATCTGGAATACATGGTGCGATCTGGCAACTCAGCAACTGAATACATGGCGTGATCTGGCAACTCAGCAACTGCATACATGGTGCGATCTGGCAACTCAGCAACTGAATACATGGCGTGATCTGGCAACTCAGCACCTGCATACATGGTGCTATCTGGCAACTCAGCCAGAATAGAGGTTTATAAAAGACCGAGAGACGACTGACGGAGTCATTCAAGCTCGGCTCCCAGCCGAGCAAGGACCTCTGGTCCTTCACTTTCTGGCCCTTTGGGAAAACCCCTTAGAGGCCTCTTAGGTTAGGTAAACGAAAATAGCTTGGGGGAGAACTCCGCCTCCAAGTTGCATGCCTTGCAATCAAAGGCAACTACTCTCTCTCTCTCTCTCTGCTTCAGGTGTACCCCTACCCCCACCCTTGGCTCAGCCAACTGGCTGATTAGGAGCCTATAAAACAACGCCTACTCGGCTGAAGTCTTAATATGCACTTGGCTCCTGCCAGGTGAACACCTCTCCTCCTTTCTCTCCTTTCTGGCCCTTTGGGGGGAATAGCTTGGGGGAGAACTCCGCCCCCAAGTTGCATGCCCCTTGCAACCCCGGTTGGCAACAAAGGGCCCTTTGGGGTAATTTTTTTCTTTTTTCCTTTTTTGCCTTTTTTTGGCAACACCCCCCACCCCCTTTGCAACATTACGTAATCACTTGCAACATTCCTGCACTCTACCCTTTTTCGGCTATACTACTACGCTTAAACGTTTCAAATATATAAAGGCTTAGAAAATAAACATTTCGTTTGTATAACAAGTTAGTTTTCCATTCTTTGCACATAGACGCTTATAAATCATTTCGAAAAGAATAGAAAATAGGTATTATAAAGGTTGTCCGAGAAGTGGGGTGAGGTGTAATTCGAAAAATAACCTATTTTAATCAAGCAATTATAATTACTTATTTATGAGAATAAAAACCCACTCTAATAGACAGAGTTTATTTCCACGACAGTTTCGACGCCCACTGGCATCCTCCTCGGGTGGATACAGAAACACAAATGAAACAAAACAAGAGGGAAAAACAGTTCAGGGATCGACCGTTAAGAAATTCGCACCTAGGTTGGATTCCATTCTCTCGAGACAGGAGGGGCATTTTCATTAAGTACATTCGCACAAATTTTTTTAAAACTATCTTCCTGTTCTAAACATACAGATTCTATTATTTTACATAATTATTACATTTATAATTAAATTTATTACATTTAATATTGCATAATTATTAATTACAGAAATTATAAATTTATTATTACATTGGTTATTACATTGTTGTTTATTATACAGAAATTATAAACCGAAAAACGAATGAAAAAAGGCGATTAGGAAATAATCCAGAGACCATTGAGAAATTCGCACCTAGGTTAGATATCGTTCTCCCGAAACCAGAAGGGCATTTTATTACAGGGTCAGCTTATAACTACATTTCCACAAATTAAAAATATCTTCTTGTTCTATACATACAGATCCTAATGTTTGACATTAGGATCATGCTAATCATGCTATAGATTGGGAATCAAGTAAGGTACTTTATAAATGTAATAATTATGTCAAAAGAAAAATAATAGAATCTGTGTGTATAGAAAAAGTAGATAATTTTAATTTGTGCGAAGGTACTTATAAGTTAGACCCTTTAATGAGATTCTTGGTCAATAAATCCCTTACGGAGTCGTGGGAACGTGTTCGAACCTAAGTGTGAATTTCTTAAAATGTCTCTGGATTGGAATGTTTCCTTACTCGCTTTTAGTAAATGTAATAATGGAAGTAATTAATGTGGAAATAAATATATGCAGTAATTATGTCAAACATTAGGATCTGTATGTATAGAACAAGAAGATATTTTTAATTTGTGGAAATGTAGTTATAAGCTGACCCTGTAATAAAATGCCCTTCTGGTTTCGGGAGAACGATATCTAACCTAGGTGCGAATTTCTCAATGGTCTCTGGATTATTTCCTAATCGCCTTTTTTCATTCGTTTTTCGGTTTATAATTTCTGTATAATTTCTGTGGAAGGTTCCGTTTTAAATTTATCGACATATGTCTTGTCCAAATCCGAAAAGGAAGTTCTTAATTTAGGGCTGTCGTTTGCGCTTAAACCCGATAAAAACATTGTTTTAGATTTTGTGTCTTCCGTAGTTAATTCCAGGGTGGATATTCCGTGTTTAAATGGTTTGATTCTGAGCAAGTTTCTGGAACATTTCAACTCATTGGACTCTATTCCCAAAAGATTCCGGTTAGCTTTAGACAAGCTCAGGAAGAATGAAGCAATATTTGTCACTAAAGCGGACAAAAGTAACACTGTGGTTATTTTGGACAAGTGTGATTATAAACAAAAAATGGAAGCGTTACTTAGTGATGAATTCACCTACATCAAAGTGAGATCGTCCCCCCTAAGCGTCTTTCTGCCGAATTCAACAAAACCATCAGGAACTTATTAAAAGATGTCCGGCGATTGATCCTAAAAGATTTCTACAGATTAACCCCAAACTCCCCCACATTTACGGCCTACCCAAAACCCATAAGATTAATATACCACTCCGTCCCATTATTTCACACAGGGTTCCTTTAGTTACAGGTTATCTAAATTTCTTGCAGATAAATTATCCCCATTAGTTGTAAATTTTCAGGCTCGCACATCACTAATTCCTGTGACTTTATTAACAAAGTTATGTCCTTAGATTTAAAACGGGGAAGAATGATAAGTTTGATGTTGAGTCCTTGTTTACGAAAGTTCCCATTGATGATGTACTTAGTTTTTTAGATAGAAAATTGCCAACATGTAACGTAGAAACTAGGCATGCCCACATCTGTATTTTTAGAACTGATAAAACTCTGTGTCACCAATAATGCCTTCTCCTTCGGTGAAGAATTTTATTTGCAACGTTTTGGTATGGGAATGGGGTCCCCTTTATCCCCAATACTGAGTACATTATATATGGAGTATTATGAGTCGGAATTGTTGCAAACAATATGTCCCAGGAATCTAATTTGGTTTCGTTATGTAGATGATATTTTCTCATTTTGGCCTGACCACTGGAACAACTTTGACACTTTCTTTCAGTCATTAAATAATCTTGTTCCCTCTATTAAATTTAAATATGAATGGGAGAACGACAAACAATTACCTTTTCTAGATGTTTTGGTCATTAACGAAAGCGGAAAGCCCAATTTCACGGTCTATAGAAAACCTACTCATTGTAATTCGTACATTCATTATTTTCATATCATGATGAAGGGGTTAAAAGCTCAATTATTTCTTCCATGTTTCTAAGAGCACTCAGGATTTGTAGCCCACATTTGCTGGATCCGGAAAATTCAAAGATTTGGAACATTTTTAAGGATTTAAAATATCCTGAGTGGTTTATCAGAAAGGCGTATTTTAAAGCCAGAAAATCTTTTTATGCCCCTCGGGAACCTTCAGTTAACCAAAAACAATATGTGAGTTTGCCTTACATTGCCGGCTTAGAAAGAGTAAAACCGTTGACGAAAGAATTTAAGTTTGCTTTGGCGTTCAAATATTCGTCTACCGTGAAAAGTAAATTGGGTAGGAATAACGTTGCCAAAGAGGAACAAGCCTGTGTCTACAGCATTCCCTGTAAAAGTTGTGATTTAGTATACGTGGGAGAAACTGGAAGAAATATTGAAACCCGTATCAAAGACACAAATATGCCGTCAGAAGTTGTAATACTAATAATGCCATTTTTTATCACGCTAGCCAAAATAATCATGCTATAGATTGGGAATCAAGTAAGGTACTTTATAAATGTAATAATTATGTCAAGAAAAATAATAGAATCTGTGTGTATAGAAAAAGTAGATAATTTTAATTTGTGCGAAGGTACTTATAAGTTAGACCCTTTAATGAGATTCTTGGTCAATAATCCCTTACGGAGTCGTGGGAACGTGTTCGAACCTAAGTGTGAATTTCTTAAATGTCTCTGGATTGGAATGTTTCCTTACTCGCTTTTAGTAAATGTAATAATGGAAGTAATTAATGTGGAAATAAATATATGCAGTAATTATGTCAAACATTAGGATCTGTATGTATAGAACAAGAGATATTTTAATTTGTGGAAATGTAGTTATAAGCTGACCCTGTAATAAAATGCCCTTCTGGTTTCGGGAGAACGATATCTAACCTAGGTGCGAATTTCTCAATGGTCTCTGGATTATTTCCTAATCGCCTTTTTTCATTCGTTTTTTCGGTTTATAATTTCTGTATAATAAACAACAATGTAATAACCAATGTAATAATAAATTTATAATTTCTGTAATTAATAATTATGCAATATTAAATGTAATAAATTTAATTATAAATGTAATAATTATGTAAAAATAATAGAATCTGTATGTTTAGAACAGGAAGATAGTTTTAAAAAAATTTGTGCGAATGTACTTAATGAAAATGCCCCTCCTGTCTCGAGAGAATGGAATCCAACCTAGTGTGCGAATTTCTTAACGGTCGATCCCTGAACTGTTTTTTCCCTCTGTTTTTTCATTTGTGTTTCTGTATCCACCCGAGGAGGATGCCAGTGGGCGTCGAAACTGTCGTGGAAATAAACTCTGTCTATTAGAGTGGGTTTTTATTCTCATATTTTGACCTTCACGTAAAAAAGTGAAGTTTTTTGCATTAATTACTTATTTGTTTTGCTTCGCCCGAATTATTTATTCTGACGAAGGTCAAGCTTCTTGTCCAACATTTGACCTTCCGCTTACGGACCCGGGACCGGTAGATTCGTAGTCAGCGATACTAACCACTAAAATAGGTTATTTTTCGAATTACACCCCACTTCTCGGACAACCTGTATTTGTGCATTTATTCATTTATTCCATGTAGGCTTAGGTCTTCTTAGTGTCTTTCATGCATTTATTAATTATATTTATTTGGCTAAGCCCTGGCTAGTAAAGTATTTCAAAATTAAGAACCAGCCTGTGACCCTTAATCTAGCCTTAGACCTAGGCCTCTTGGTATACAGCAGTCCTACCTTAGGTTCAATCTCTAAGTTAGACAGTTTACACTTGAGAAAAGACACTGAAAAATTAGAAAGGGTTCGGTCTAGAACAGTGTTTCTCAACGGGATTTGCCTCACGACCACCTTATCATCCTACAGTGGTAAACAAACTCACGAAGCGGAGTTTTTTTTTTGGTTTTTTGCTCACAAATAACTACTACAGGAGTAAACAAACTATGATCCGGGAGATCGCGACCTACCGTTTAAGAAACACTGGTCTATGTAGAGCGACCGAAATGAATCCAGAACCGAGAAGTAAAATATTTGAGGAGAAACTATTTGAACTAGATATGTATTCACTTGAAAAGTGTCGACTTATAGAAAAACTAATTTGAGTATTTAAAACAGACAAATATTATTTCATTTGATAGTGACAGAAAATCACTTACGAGAAGAAATGGATATAAATTGAAAGTCAAAAGTTATGAAAAGTAATGCTGTGAAGCAATTCTCTTCATGTAAACTCCATTAACTCTTAACGTAAACTTTCGTACATTAGACATTTCATTGTTAGACAATTCATTGTTAGACATTTCATTCTTAGACATTTCATTGTTAGACAATTCATTGTTAGACATTTCCTTCTTAGACATTTCATTATTGGACAATTCATTGTTAGACATTTCATTGTTAGACATTTAATTATTGGACAATTCATTGTTAGACATTTCATTGTTAGACATTTCATTATTAGACATTTCATTGTTAGACAATTCATTAAACATTTTATTAGACACTTCGGATTAGTCTTCAATTGTTTAAAAAACTGGGACAATTTAGACATTTCAAGTGACTTGCTGAAATGTCTAACCAAATGTTTCACTAATGTGAAATGTCTAACGAATTAAACGTTTCAACATTCACAAAATTGGGTCAATGAAACGTCTAACGAAACGTTTACTTATATTTAGAGTGTACTCTTTAGAGGAGTCTTTAAGGAAACCCTTTAAGGGAGCCATTTAGAGGAGTCTTTTAAGCGAGTCACCCAAGGGAGCCCTCCTGGAGGCCTTTTAAGCGAGTCTTTTCGGAACTTTTAATGAAAAGCTTCAGGAAGCCTTTTAAGTGAGCCTTTTAAGGGAGCCTTCGAGGAAGCCCTTTAAGGAAGGCCCCTACACTCGGGCTAATAAACAACATTTAATTCACATACTAAAACGCGCGGTTATGCGTTTATATTTTCATCTAATAGATACCCTCATGTTTGACAGACAGATCTAAATTAAATGTTCTCCCATTAGCCCGAGTTCAACGGAGTTAACAACGTAAAAAACACCGCTGAACGCGAAATCGTTTTAAGCGTCCTCGGGTAATGAAATGTTGCCAGATTTGTGTCAACTTTTATTCTGTTGTACCGTGTGACCACAAAAATTGTCCCTGTTTTTAATCGCTTATTACTCAGTCATTATTGCAGCTTCACAAATGAAATAAAAACCTTTCGAAAAAGAATATTTAAAAGTTTTATTTAATTTTTTCGATATCCTGGATACGAAATCAGTACTTATAAAAAAATGACAGTTTTATCCACCACAATCATGGGTTATTTGTCGTGTGACCACAAAAATTGTCCCTGTTTTTAATCGCTTATTACTCAGTCATTATTGCAGCTTCACAAATGAAATAAAAACCTTTCGAAAAAGAATATTTAAAAGTTTTATTTAATTTTTTCGATATCCTGGATACGAAATCAGTACTTATAAAAAAATGATAGTTTTATCCACCACAATCATGGGTTATTTGTCGTGTGACCACAAAAATTGTCCCTGTTTTTAATCGCTTATTACTGTCATTATTGCAGCTTCACAAATGAAATAAAAACCTTTCGAAAAAGAATATTTAAAAGTTTTATTTAATTTTTTCGATATCCTGGATACGAAATCAGTACTTATAAAAAAATGACAGTTTTGTCCATCACAATCATGGGTTATTTGTCGGACATGCAACGTGTTTTCATCGCAGAAGAGATGATCAAACATGGCTCGGTAGTTGCCACCCAACGGTCTTTCAGACGACAATACGGTCAGCAAAGGACCATAGATCCTAAAACGATTCACAGGATTTTCGCAAAATGGAAACATCACGGCTCAATCGAGAACATGCATAAAGGCAACTCTGGGCGCAGCAAAGGTGTGCGAACCGCTGAAAACATTGATTCAGTCGCAAATCAGCTTGAAACGGACAAGAAATCTGTGAGACGACTATCAGCTGTGACAGGAATCAAACGGGAGAGCATTTGGAAAATAATCACGTTGGATTTGAGAATGAAGTCATTCAAAATTATGTGTTTGCAACAGCTTAGCGAACAAGACTACCAGCGTCGTTTGATGTTTTGTGAACGCATTGAAACAATAATTGAACAAAACCAGATAAGATTAAGTGACATAATATTTAGTGATGAATGCCACATCTATCTCAATGGGTTCATCAACAGACAGAATTACCGGTGTTGGTCACAAAACAAGCCAAATATACACTTGGAGAAACCTCTGCATTCACCACCAAAAGTTACTGTCTGGTGTGGTTTGAGTAGCAGCAAGGTTTATGGTCCTTACTTTTTTGAGGACCCAGAGACAAGGAGACCGCTTTCAGTAACTTCAGAAAGATATGTAGAAATGCTGGACACTGTTTTTGAACAAGAAAACTGCAGTAACAAGTGGTTTCAGCAAGACGGAGCAACAGCCCACACAACTAGGCAATCACTGGAATGTTTAACAAGATTTTTTGAACAAAGATTCATTTCTCATCGCTCGCAGTTTCCCTGGCCCGCAAGATCTCCCGATCTATCACCTTTGGATTTTTTTCTCTTGGGATTTGTCAAGGACAAAGTATTCAGGCAAGAGCCATCCTCTATCGAAGAATTAAAGCAAGCGGTGGTAGAGAGTGTACAGTCCATTGAATGCAGCGTTTTGGAAAATGTAATAAATAACTACCTTTCCCGTTGTGTGAAATGTAAGAATGTCCAGGGACGTCACTTTGAACACATGTAGAATAAATTAAAACTTTAAAATGTTCTCTTTCGAATGCTTTTTATTTCATTTGTGAAGCTGCAATAATGACTGAGTAATAAGCGATTAAAAACAGGGACAATTTTTGTGGCCACACGGTAGATTAATAGTGAACGTTGTGTCTTCTAGTCAGAGGACGACACTCTAAATAAAAGCAGACATTTCATTAAACGTTTTATCGTCCCAATTTCTGTGAATTTTGAAATGTCTAATGCGTTAGACATTTTTCACATGTCTTAAGCATTTTATCAAACAATTCAGTTAATCAACTGAAATGTCTAATGAAATGAAGTGTCTAACTCTGAACTGTCCACTGCATGAAAGTTTAGGGAGCTTATATATATATATATATATATATATATATATATATATATATATATATTAAATTCGGGAAGAACCGATTCGCTTCTATCTAAAAGGGCATATCTCGGTGGAAAAACAAAGAAAAAGTGAGAGGAAAGACAGAGGAAAAAGAAAGGGTGGAGGGACAGTCGAAGTGGAAAAAGAACAAGGATGACAAGGACTGCAGGGTCGAGCCCCATCATCCTTGGGTGCTACGGCCGGGAGGGCGCACGTGAAACCTCCAGGAACAAGCACGTACAAACGAGCACAAAGAGCACTCAAGAGCACAAGCTTAGAACCCCCTTGCGGGGATATACTGTGTATATATATATATATATATATATATATATATATATATATATATATATATATATATATTAGTGGTGGACCGGATGTCAGTTTTTCAACATCTGCGGATGCGGATTTTTTATTTCAATATCCGCGGATGCGGATGCGGATGCAGATATTTAGTTAATCTATCAATATAATATAGAATTATGAATATATGACAATTTTTCAAATTTCGTGATATCACTATTATGGCAGGCAATGCATAAGAATTAAAATTAATATTAATGTTTTCATTATGATAAAAATAATAACTTTCTCAAGAGTTTCAGCCACAGAAAATTCAATGAAACAAGTTTCATTCAATTTTCTGTTACCAGGTAGGCCTATTTATATTTTGAGGTTTATATATTTATTTGTTCATTAATAATTAATTAATACTTTACAGAAATGTGCATGACTGGGCCTTATAAGCTACTTTATAAGCTAATTTAATTGTAAATTGCATAATTTATTAGAGGCAATATCCGCATAACATCCGCAGTCAGAAGTGTGGATGCGGATACGGATGTTTAAAATGATGCGGATGCGGATATCCGGTCCACCACTAATATTTATATATACACTGTGTGTGTGTGTGTGTGTGTGTATATATATATATATATATATATGCACCTCATTGGTGTAGTGGTTAGCGTCATTGACTACGAATCCATCGGCCCGGGATCGAGACCCGGTG
>JAJOZX010000278.1:505000-672500 GCA_023014485.1 Bathynomus jamesi | reverse complement strand
AGGATCGACCTGCGGTCGACCCCTCTGCAGCATCCCGCCTCATTTGCAGGATTTGGTGAAGGAGGGAATTGCTCTCTGATCGCCTCCTGCCCTCATAGCCAGTCACGCATGGCTGATCAGGGACTTTGCGCAAGAATCTGTCCAGCTAGTTCTTGAAGTTATTCAGGTCGGTGTGCTGGAGATTCCTCACTTCTTTTGGAAGGACATTGAAAAGCTTTGGGCAGTATTCTGAGGGTATTTTCCATCCTCGTTTTCGTGGCTCCTTGTCCCACCGCAGCTGGGACCGTACAAAATCTGCCTCTTCTCTCATTCCAGTTTGTTTCTATTTCATTTCTGAGGTTAGGAACAGAGCCCTCAAGTATTTTCCATATGTATATTATTGTGTACCGCTCGCGCCTTCTTTCAAGAGAGTAGAGTTCCAGGGATTGTAGTCGAGACCAGTAGTCTTCACCTTCCGTTTCCTCTATCTTAGACGTAAAAGTCATTTGTATAGCTTCAATGCTCGCAATAGCTCTTTTACTGTGTGGGCTTGTGAGTACTGAGCAATACTCAATTATTGATAGGACTAGACTCTTCCATAATTTGAGCATGATGTTTGCTTTTCTGCTGCGGAAGCTCCTCCAGATGATTCCCATTATTTTTCTAGCCGTTGTGATTTTGATTTTATAGTGCTCTCTGAAGTCTGCATCCGACGACATTATTACTCCAAGATCCCTGACTTGTGGATTTGGTGTTATCTGTTTGGCTTGCGGAGTTTTGTACCCTTTTTTCTGTAGCTCTTTGTTATTACTATATCTTAGAAGTTGGAATTTTTCTTTGTTGAACTTCATATTGTTGTCTTCTGCCCACTGGAATAATGTTTCAATGTCGTTTTGTAGTTTTCTTATGTCATCTCCGTTCAATATTTCCTTACATATCTTTGTGTCATCTGCGAAGCATGATACAATACTGTCCTTAATATCTGCATCAATATCTGCAATCATTATTATGAACAGCAAGGGAGCTAATACTGTCCCTTGTGGGACAGAGCTCACGACTTCCGAGACTTCCGATTTAACTTCGTTTACCACCACTCTTTGCGTTCTTTGCATCAAGAAATTAAATATCCACCTTCCTAGTTTTCCAGTAATTCCTGTATCCTTAAGTTTGTGTGCGATCATTCCATAGTCACATTTATCGAAGGCTTTAGCAAAGTCAGTATATATTACATCAATGTTTTGTCCTCGACACAATGTTCCTAATATTTTCTCCTGGTGGTCTAGTAGCTGTGACAGGCATGATCTACCCGCCCTGAAGCCATGTTGATTTGGATTGTATAAGTCTTTTTCTTGTAGGTAGTAGGTAGTTTTGCCTCTAATTATGCGTTCAAAACACTTTATAAGGTGTGAGGTGAGAGCCACTGGCCGATAATTTTTGGGCATTGCTCTGTTACCACTTTTAAATAGGAGGGCAATGTTCGCGTTCTTTAAGGGGAGTGGAATTTGTCCTTTGTCGAATGATTTCCTCCATAGTAAGTATAGCGGTTTTGCAATACTCTCTTTGCATTTCTTCAGAAATGTGGCACTCCATGTGTCTGGCCCTGGCGCTGAATTGTGTCGCATCTGTGATAAGGCCGTAATTACATCTCCTTCCGTGAACTCGAAGTCTATTAATAGGTTTGTGCCGGGATTTGTTCTTGGTTGATCTGTATCAATGTCGAAAAACTCGTCTGGGTTTTCCACTTCCATCTCGGACTTTGGGGTGCTAAACACAGATTTAAATTGTTCCCTAAGCAGTTCACTTATTTCTTTTGGGTCATTTGTGTATTCGGCCTCCCCGTCTATCAACGGTCCAATACTCTCCTTACACTGCATTTTCCTCTTCGCAAAAGTGTAGAAGTATTTTGGGTTATTTTTATGTTTTCTGCTACCTGTTTTCCTCCTCGTTTGTCTTATGTATGAATGTTTGCTTTAGGTCCATTTCTATTTCGCCAAGTTTCCTCTCTAGTTTGAGTCTCTTTGCATCAGTTCTGCATCTGTGGAGATGTTTTACGGTTTGTCTTCGTTGCCTGAATAGAGTCCTGATTTTCCTCTCGAGCTTGCTACGTTTTCTTTCCTGTCTCTCTGGAATATGTTTCAGTATTATAGGTTTGGTTTCCGTCTCTATTATACATAGTATTTCTTGTGGAGTCTTCTCGTGTAGTAGCAATTCCCAATTTACTTCCTTTAAATCTTTATTTACGTTTTCCCAATTTACTTTCTTTGAACTTATGTTTAAGCCTTCAAGTATTCCATCTGCCTCTCTAGGGTGCGTTTTCGGACCTCTGGGTGCTAACTTCAATTGTATATCGATGAGGTTATGGTCGGGGAACTTTGTGTGCGTTACTTTTTTATTTATTATTATCTCGTTGTTATTTGTCCAGATTAAATCCAAAACGTTCTCCCTTCTCGTGGCTTCACAGATTTCCTGGGTAAGGGCGTAATGTTCCATAATATCTAATAGCATTGTTGCTTGGGTTCTGTCATCTTTAGTAATGTTGCCATGAAACTTCTCAACATATATAACTTCGTCATTTTTCTTCCATGATGTGAATGGGAAATTAAAATCTCCGAAAATTAGAATATTTGTTGCTGGAGTTTCAAGTAATTTTAATATGTTTTCTATTTCATTTGTAGCAAATTGGAATTCACTTTTTGTGGTGTTTGGTGGTCTGTAGATGTTCATAATGGTTAGGTTCAGTTCTTTTACTTCTAATATAATAACTTCAACTGTGCTGTTTGACTTCTTTACCCTCACTTCACATGTGTAAGTGTTTTTCACGTAGATACAACGCCCTCCTCCTCGTCTAGCCACTCTATCTGCTCTGTATATGTTGTAGTCCAGCAATGCTATTTCAGTATTCTCGATGCAGTTTTCACAGCCTTTTTCGCACTTATGTAAGTATGTTTCCGTTAGGCATATGATATCTATGCTGGTTTCCGTAGCTAAATTTTGCAAGTGTTGTAATTTGCAGTCTCCATGGTCCGTATAGACGCCTTGTATATTTGTGTTTCTAATCTTCGTCTTCGATTCTCCTAAATGATGGTCGTTTCCTGGTCGATGTCGGTTCCTGTTTGGTGTTATTGGTTGGGCCGCTGCATTTGAGAGTATTGGGGTTGCGGCCCGTGATACCACTATTGTTGTTGTATTATTGGTGGGTGGTGTTGAATAGGGGGGTGATGTGCGTAATGTTGTGGTGCATATGTTTGCGGCGTTCTGTCTCTCCTTGTTAGAAGGGCAAGCTGAGCTTTTATTATTCTCATTTCTTCTAAAAAATATGTTTCATTACTCTTGCTATTTCTTCTATGTCGAATATGATCTGTTCTTTCTCGTTCTCTTCTTTACGTACCCTTTATGTGAAAATGTGGGCACTCTATGTTCAGGCATTTTTTCTCAGTAATTGACTGTCTGCACATACGAGGGTGAAAAAAGAAAAGTTGCAGTTTGGTCCGTACTTGCACTTCCCATTCCTCATCATATAGAAGCATTTTGTAGGGTGATTGTATATGCAGTTTGAGCCATATTTGCAAGCACCTATTTTATAATATTCGCATATGGCCTGTCGTTTAAATTCCCTCTGTGTCTTATGTGATTCGATTTCCTTCTTCTGCTTCGCCACCACTTCTTCCCTACTCAGTGGGGTTGTTTTCTTTGGTGTGTATGTATTTCGTATCTCCTTCTTCTGCCGTGGGTAACTCTTTTTCTGAGGCTGCTTTCGCCCCTCCCTGTAGTGTGTTTTCTTTTTCCTTCTCGGTTGTGTAGGCGTTTTCTGTTTCATGTTTTTCTGTCGGTAGAGCTGCTGTACTTGATATATATATATATATATATATATATAATTAACTTTATTGATCTTTCATGTATATTTGAATTCTGTTTTTTTCATATATATCATGTTGCTTTGTTGTCAGATGAAAGTGTCTCTTTGTCAGAAGACTTCCAAATAAACTTATAAAACTTTATTTGTTGAAAATATACATACATACATACATACATACATACATAAAAGGTATTTTCTATAAAAAACAAATATATATATAATATACACACCTATAAATAATTATTTAGTTATATATATATATATATATATATATATATATATATATATATTAGGGTGATTCAAATATGGGGGTAAAAAAAAATTTTTTTATATTTTAATGTGTTCAACCCTGTAAATGGTTCATTTCAGCATAAAAACAACTATCCTAAAATATTTAAGCAAATTTTAATTTTTAGGGGTTGCTACCAGCAATTAAAAATTGACAGAACGACTCAAATTGTCAAATTTTTCCACACCACCCAGGGGGTACAGTACAAGGCGCATTGCTTTTTTTAATGTGGAAAGCTCCCCCGTAGGTCCTACCATAACCACAAGCATGCATAATTAAACTAGCATGATATTTGAGACATTAGCTGTCCTTACTTCATCAATGTTTCTTTCTTTCTATCAGGGTAAACAGCCCTGTAGTTTTTCACTACTTGTAGCAAGAATTGTTTTTGATCTTCGTCATGTGTTAGTATTTATTATATTCATCCATTAATTTTACTCCTCTTTCCGCTATATCATTCACGACTTTCCACTGTTTGATAGATTTCTTAGCGGAGTTATACTCATCATCATTATGCCATACTTTAGCATCTTTGAGTAAAAATTTTGAACTAAATTCTGTTATTGTAAAGAATCTTTGAGTATTTGATGTGACAAAATCTTTTAATTTCTTCGTTGGAATAAGTGCAGGATCTAGAAAAGCCCGTTTTGCAGGAAGAGTTTCTGTTGTATTTTGCAAGGCCTTTACAATTTTGTTTTCGTTTCAGTAGGCACTTCATCATCATAAAAGGCCAAGGCTACCAGTTCTTCTGATAGGTACCAGAGGTGACCTAACAGTTTTTTAATAGCAACAAATGCGATTGTGTCATTTATTTGTTTGTAGACTACAAGATTCTGTAATAATTCCAGAGCAAGACGAGGAGCGCAAGATGGCACAGGAGCTGTAAACCATGCCTTTACATATAACCGAGTAGCAAATAGACAGATGTCTTTTAGTCCTTTTTTGTCTTTTACTGAAATTTTGAACTGAGATTTGAACATAAAATTTTTAATGAATATGTAATTTTGGCCATCCACCTAGCCCGATGAAGTCCCGCTGGATGTTTAAATTTGATTCCACCTTTTGGTTCACCTCCCCAAAAAATAATTGTTAACTGCAGTAGTTCTAGGTAATCGTCTCTTGGTTGGAATGTATCTAGTTGATTTGTTGCAAATATACAGTGGTGGGCACCGTTAACCAAAAAGTTAACTTCGTTAACCGCTAATCCGTTAACCAAAAAGTTAACTTCGTTAACCGTTAATCCGTTAATTCATTAAACATGTAACGGAAGTTACCGATAAACCGTTAACGTTAACTTTTATTATAAAAAAAATGAAAAACACAATATATATATAATTTAATTTTCCCTCTTCTTCTCGTTCTTCATTTTGTCCATGAGATGCATGTTGCCCTTCATGAAAATTAGCATATCAAAGTTTTCATCAGACAGGGATGATCTCTTGGCCCTCAGGATGTCCTTGCCCAGGACATAAAGGGTTAAGGTGAAAACGCTCCCATTGTAAGACATCAATTGACTTAATTTATGTCATCAAAGTGACATGAGAAGTGAAATCTTACCTGATCAGTTTTATGGTTCTTGAAATGTATCAAGGAGACTACTAATAAGGTACTCGCAGACATATTATAAATATACATGACTTACTTGACAACGATTATTTTTAAATATTCACTAGCACAAACATGTTGCGCAAGAGACAGACTGCAAATGAAACGAATGTAGTTATTTGTTGTAATTGTTACATATATATTATTGAAAGTGCCTTAAAATGCTCGTGATATTCCTTGAAAGAAGTTGAAACATTCAACTCAAATGGCAAATCTTTCCGCCTGATTTTGCACTGCGGAAATGGAAATTCGTTCATCACTATTAACAGTGGCGGATTAATTGCGCACCTGCTCAGCACTGAAAATAATAGAAACTTTTAAACGTTTATTTATGAATTTTTTGGGTTAACGGACTAGAGTTAACGGAAGTTAAATGTAACGGAAGTTAATTAGTCCGATAATGATTTTCAAAGTTAACTTAAAAGTTAAATCGTTAACGAAAAGTTAACCGTTAATTAACGATTAACGGATTAACGGTTTGTGCCCAGCTTTGCAAATATAATTATGTCATCTTTGATGTCATGAATATTTTCATAGATATCTGGATCTGATAATGCTGTCTCGTAGTCCTCCTTATTAATGCTTGACCATTTTTCTCTGAACTTCTTAAAAAGGACTATATCTGGGCCAGAAGATGGTGATAAAGACTTTGAAACAACAGCTTCCAGCATAATTTCAAATATATAGTGTCGACATGCCAGCCACAATAAATCGTTGTCGAATTTTTGTTCTAGAAGAATAGCTGCACCATTTCTAGGACCAGTATTGGCTGCCGTTGTATTGAAACACATGCATTTTATTTGTTCGCAGATGTCCCATTCAAGCGATGTCTGATTGTTTGCATTAAAAAGAAACGCATTTCTTTCAATCAATTTTGCAACATCAAGACTTCCTAATAATTTATCATCAAACAATTTTCTACGTTTGCCAACCTTACTTTTCCATGTTGAAGGTTGTGCAGCACAGAAACCAGATTCATCACTTTTACTCTCCTCTGATTCTGATTCTGATGATGTACTGGTGAGTATGACAGCCTCTTCACTCTTCTTTCTTTTGATCTCTTCTTCTGCTTTCCTCTTTCATAACGTTGTGCTTTTCTGCTGCTCTTTGCTCTTTTTTAGCAACAGCCTTATCAATGGTACCCATTTTTCCATGACGTCCTTTCTCACGTTGCATTTTCAAGAATTTCTTATCATCTTCTATTTTTATAAGCTGCATAGCATTCTCATGAGCAATGTCAAATAAGTTTTCCAGTTTATCTTTCCATTTTTCTTCTTTATTATTTAAATTTTGTGATCTTTTCAATTTGTTTGCTTTGTTTTTCTTAAGCAGCTGTCATTCCTTCAGTATTCCTTGAATTTTATCTACTACATGTATTCTTTGTTTTGCTGGTATTCCTGCTTTTTCCAAACTGCTAGCACATCATCTGCAGTAGAGCAGCATGATTCTCTAATGTCTTGCTTTTTAATATTTCTGTAGTGCATGAAGAGGGCCATCATTTCCTTCTCTGATGGTAATACGGATGGTTTTAGTACTGCAGAGGGCTGCCCAATTAGCCCTACTTCAGTTTCTTTTCTTGTAGAACTTCTCCCAAATGAGCAACTGGGTGATGGTGAGTTAGGCCTAGCTTCCATAATCGATTAATTGGTATCAAAATTACGAGTTCCAAGCAACAATTAAAAGCAAGCTAGTATATAAACCATTAATTAAAAATTCTGAAATATAAACAATTAAACATAAAATCATAAGTTGTAAAAACAAACAAATTGAAAAAGAGGGAAACTTTGACGCCTGGTAGCACATCCCTTATGCATATATATATATATATATTCTGTATATATTGCGTTTATATTTCGTATATATACCGTATATATGTTGTATATATTTTTTATTGTTCTTTATATATCATCTAGGCATCATTTTTTTTCCAATTTATATTTACTTGTACTTTTTTATTCGTTTGTGACTATAATGCATATGTGGTAATTTTTCCCTTATAAATTGGTGTGCCTCTCTTAAAATTTATCTTTCAATTTATTATTATTATTTTTATTATTTTTTTAATAATTAATTTGTGTTTTTTTTTTGGTTTATTTCTTTATTTTTTTGGTGACATATATATCAATTTGGCTTCATCTATTAAATTGATTGTAAAACTTCCCTTTTGTAGCTTGAATTGGTAGACTCCACTTACAATATTTATATTTATTTTTATTTCTTTATTCTTTTGTGACCTGTTCCATAAACAAGCCATTTGAATTTATATTGAAGGTCGGCCAAAGTGCTAAAAGTGTCTTTTTATATATATATATATATATATATATATATATATATATATATATATATATATATTTGTGGTTTTTTTATTTGCCTGTTTATTTCTTTATGATTATTTAGGCTGTGACATATATATCACTAAGGCACTATTTTGTAATTAATTTTTTCTCAATTTATATTTATATTTATTTTTATTTCTTTATTCTTTTGTGACCATATAAATGTTGGCTCCTCCCACAATTTTTTCTATGCTTACTATATATATGTATATATGTATATAATATATATATGTATATATATATGAATATGTATGTATGTATGTTTATTTTTGTAACCTATATATTGCCTTGATCTGTCCTTTCACTCCAGTGTTCCTGAGGATGTCATTAGACGAAAGCGCTTGAGCACCCATTTGTGTTTCTTTTTTCCTTCGTGGTTTTATTCATCATATATATATAAGCAAACAACCACAGGAAAAAGGAAAAAAGAAACACGAAATCCGAGCGCTTTCGTGATATATTCACATCTTCAGGGAAAAACAAATATTTGTTTTTCCCTGAAGATGTGAATATATCACGAAAGCGCTCGGATTTCGTGTTTCGTTTTTCCTTTCCCTGTGGTTGTTTGCTTATTAATAATCATGTGTTATTCTGTGATTTTACTGCATATATATATATATATATATATATATATATATATATATATATATATATATATATATTTGAAATGTCGAAAGCTCTGCAAATTAAATGTTTGTATATGGACTAGTCTTGTTGTTCCTTATTCAACTAAGGTTTCCACCTCAAAAATCACTTGGCTCTATTATATATATATATATATATATATATATTAACTGCAATCAATACACAGTATAATTAATGTAAAGAACGACGCTTGTGTAGAAGAACGTTCCACAGAAGATGAGGAGGGAGAACAAACAAATGAAAAATGAGGTAACCACCCGGGTTCGATTCCCGGGTGGTTACCTCATTTTTCATTTGTTCGTTCTCCCTCCTCATCTTGTGCGGAACGTTCTTCTACACAAGCGTCGTTCTTTACATATATATATATATATAATTTTTCTGATATCTTTTTAACAACGGTAATAAAAAGAAACTATCTATGGTGATATTCCAAAACCTCATAAGTGCCATTTCCTCACTCCACTCGTCCTACCCCTCTTTTTTTTAAGTTTAAATTTGGTTGGCATATTATCGTAACTTAAATCCACTTCTTTTACAAATGCTTGTAAACGTTTCCCACATTACATATTATACTCAGTTTTTTTTACCTTTTTTCTTGTAAAATGTAGTTTTCCACTTACTGTATAAGGTTTTATAATATCACTACTGCTGTAAACGTTTCGTTTGCGTAAATGCTGTGACACGTTTTAACAAAGCTGTATTTAGTTACGTTTTATTTCTGATACTGAGAAGTATAGTATTACTAATTGGTAATATATTATGATGAATGCTCTGCTGTAAAGAATATTTGTATAATTCCATAAAAAATATTTTGCCTATTAAATATATTGACTTTTCTGAGAAATTTTATTTCTGGAGCTCGGGAGTGTAGAGAGGATTGGGCTTGTGCCTGGGGAAATACCTAACTTAAAAATTATTTTTGTTGTTAATAAACACAAATCTGCAAGCAAAAGTTTATTTATTCAGAAGGTTAAAGCATATTTGAAGCTTTAATTCGTTGACGCAGTAAATGAAAATTTTAAAAAATAAATATTAATTTATATTACCTCTTTTTTTTAATTATGGAAATAGTTGGAATCAAAGAACTGCGTATTATTATTTTATTTTTTATTTTTACTTTTTTTGTAGACAGAGACCTGTCTAGAAATGCCAGTGCATTCGGTATACCCAATCTCCAAAAAAAGCATAGGCGTAGCATAACAATTATATCTCAACCAGTTAGTAATTTTTGCTGATTTTCTTTTATATTTTCAGTATTTTTTCCCGCGATTTTTTCTCTACTGGATTTTTTCTTGATTGTACCCCACTTGTACCCAATAATGATTAGGTTTTACAGTTTGACTGGGTATATTTTAAAATATTCGGCTGAAGAAGCGTTATTTGAGGAGCTCGTTTAATAATACCCACGATCAAACTCTTTCAACATGTTTAGAATTTCCTGTCGGGCAAATATTTATCGTAGCTTTATCATTACGTGTCAAATGTATCTTCATATCAATTACATGTCATTCATTTATGATTCATGTCTGCAACTGTAACCTTTAATGGGTGATGAAGGTTGTGATGGAGATAAAATTTCTTCAATTCTGTTTGGAAAGCCAATCATAATTCCGATAACACAGTATTTGTAACTAAAGTCAATATATGTTTAACTTTAGACCGCCCTACAGGTGTATGCGGGGCTGTAGCATTTGCGAGCTGAATCATTCGTTATAATATCCTGAAAATCAAGTTACATTTATTTGAAGGTCTTCCTCCAATCTCACACTCAAACAAATGCAATTTAAACAAACTCTTTTTTTAAATTTTAGACGAAAAAAAGTACCTTGTTCAAAATTATCAGTATGCGAAGTTTTGATAAAATTGAACTAAATAATTGATGTCGCTTGAAAATGAATTTTGTTTAGATTAAACATATAAGATAATCTTTACTTCAAATTAGATTTGACTTCTCATGTTAGAAATTTGAAAATGATTTATTAGAAGTAAATATATTCTTAAATGTATTAATCTAAACCAGATTTATTTTGTAAAAATCAGATTTATTATGAAAAAAACATTTATTTTGTAAAAAAAAAACAGATTTATTTTGAAAAAAAAAAAGATTTATTTTGAAAAAAAAACATTTATTTTGAAAAAAACAAATTTATTTTGAAAAAAAAAGATTTATTTTGAAAAAAAAGATTTATTTAAAAAAAAACAGATTTATTCTGAAATATTTTATCTAATTCAGTTTTACTTTTTATGAACCTGAGACTCATTATTTTGAACACGTTACTTTGTTAGTCTTTAAAATCCAAGCAAATATTTTGTTGAAATTAAATAAAAACGATTAATTTGAAGAAATCTGAGTAATTAAACCGTTCTGTTTTCTTTAAGATGATAAGTACAGGGTGGGCAAAAGGTCTGGACACCCCCTCAACATATTTACATATCTAATTTTTGCATATCTCATATTTATATATCTAATTTTCGCTTTTTAGTATTTTTTGTTAAATTAAAAATTAAATTAAATGTTAAAAATGTCAATATGGAATAAATTATTTCTTTCATGTACACTATCTTATTTTGAGGGGGTGCCCACCTTTTTTCCCACTCTGTAGATTACTTTAATTTTCATTCAGAGATGGCGCACAAGGTCAAGCGGGAGTCAAAGTCTCTTGGGCTGTTTCATGGTAATCACGTTTTATTGAATTTCCTTTATTACTGATGACACAAATATTCATATTTTATATTCATTGCATACCACATCTAGAAATTCCTGAAGTGTTTTATGTATATATATTAGTGGTGTACCGATTAATTGGCATCGGCATCGGCCAAATTTAGCCGATTCTGTCACCGATTATTTGAAATTATAAAATTTTCATTACAAAACAAAACTTATATTTATAGAAAATTGAACAGACAAAAAACACTATTTAGGATCATTTCTACTCACTTCAAAATGTAATTATATAAAAACACTTTACATTCACGAAAAAGGAAAAGCTTTATAAGTTAAGTTGCCCATAAATTTACATTTTTTCTAACTAGCTAATCTCTAAGTATTATAAACTATCGTAATCTCCTACTCTATATTAATAATAATTCTATATTAAGTTGTACTTTATAATTTATATATTAAACCATCTTATTATGTTGACTTTATTTCAAGTATTTTAATAATTATATAAACTCAAATTTTATATCCATTTTTTCATTCAAACTGGCCACCATTGATTTCAAATTTTAATGAAAAATTTTGTTGTTATTGACATTGTTGAAGAAAGAAAATACCTTCAACATAAGAAAAACCAATTACTTTAAATATATTCAATTTATGAAGCTTAAATAAAATTATTTTATCATTTTACTGAGTAATAAAAATATTTAACATCATTTTAGCTACGGTATACGAGTAACAAATTCTGATATTGTATATTGTGGAGTGAGGTAAGGAAAAGCATTTAAACAAATATGAAGTGTAAAAAATATGAAAATTGACAGTTTTCACATTAGATTAGTAAAATTTATGAGGGGAATTGATTTTTTTAAATATAGGCAAGGAATCGGCATCGGCAAAATTTTGGAATCGGTACATCACTAATGTGTCTGTGTGTGTGTATGTATATATATATATATATATATATATATATATATATATATATATGTGTGTGTGTGTTGTGTGTGTGTGTGTGTGTGTGTGTACATATTCCAGCAATATGAATGTTTACTGAACATCTCCCAGAACTCACTCTATAAAGTGAGTTGGAGATCCCATTTGTCTTGAATCTGCAAAGTTTGGCTCATTTTTCACAGAGTGAATGCCTTCATGCCCCTCATGAGACAGAGGAGGAACGTTCTTCATGATAGCACTTTAGTTAGCAAGGGCGTCAATACGTAAACGAGAAAAGGCACAAGAATGATCCATCTGTGCGTATAAAAAGGCATTTCTTTAAACTAACTTGTTTCGCTCTATTCAATTCTCAATTATTTCCATGTCAGTCTTCGCCCGAGAATGAGAATTTGAGAAATCCCAAAATGGGAATGCCAAAGGAAGCAATTTTTGTCAAATCGATCCATTCCTATTCCCGTTGTTTTATCGTTTTAAGTTAGATTTTTCAAAGAAAATACTCCTCCTGTCTGCATTTAAGGCAAAGCTTTCTTTTACCTTTTTCTAAATCAGAAAACGCTTTTCTCACATCTGAAATTTCCACCTGGAACATTCCCACTTTCGGACTGCGAATGGGAATGACGCCAGGTGGAAGGTAATCCTTGTTTCTTATGGAGTAATGGTCTTATGACGTGTTGGAAAGGCATAACTCTTTAGGACGCTGAGCGAGGTTTACGTAAGAAGTCATTATTGTAATGACACATACAACATACAAACATTTCATCCATGACTTTTCAGGAAGGAGGATAACTTCGGAATGGCTTCATAAACTCTTAGTATTATCTCTAAACTCCAGAAATCATTCTGGGGTTCAACTAGTCTCAGTTTTAGGTAGTAAAATGCTTGTATATAACAGAATTCCAACTTCATCTATGTAATGTAAATCCTACAGCAGTTAACTATAGTTCTTTGGTGTTGCATCTGACTGATCAAAACTTTAATCTTAGATAATTTGTAAAGGGGTATATAATATATATATATATATATATATATATATATATGTCTTTGGTCTGAGTTTTTTTACTGCCAATAACACGAGAGACAAAAACTTGGGGAAAACCAACAAATCCCATGACAGTTCAATTCCAGTCACCAAAAAGGAAACACGAGTCTCTCTTCAAAACAACGGGGACCAGCCCCCCCCCCCACCTTTACTAATAGTATAAGTACAATTGTTATTGTATTGTAAACGCACTACCTATAATACTAGGTGTCATTATTATCAATTTTTGACCTGATAATAAAAGTCAATAAATAGTAACAGATTTATTGAATCAATGTATTTAGAATCGTGTTGATTTAAGCCTTTACATTACGTAAAGGTGACACATTTTTTGGCATTCGATTGATGAATGTTGCCATTTGCTCTTGAGGACAATCATCGTGGTGTCTATTTACTTTTGTCAACTCTCTTATTATTTGTTTTTCCCTGAAGATGTGAATATATCACGAAAGCGCTCGGATTTCGTGTTTCTTTTTTCCTTTTCCCTGTGGTTGTTTGCTTATATATATATATATATATATATATATATATATATATATAGATAGAGAGAGAGAGAGAGAGAGAGAGAGAGAGAGAGAGAGAGAGAGAGATCCACTCTAGGCTAGCCCAAGAGAAAAAACAAAAAGCAAATGAAAAGAAACTGCGAAAACCTAATACCATGTAAAGCTTTCATACAGGAATACTAGTAATAGTAAAGTATAGAACAGACGAGGCTCTCTCCCTCCTTCGTCAGCCACTCCTGACAGAAAATTGTTGTGAAAGAAGTTTTGGGGGAAACTAGGAAAAGTATAATGAAAAAAAATAGTTTCAGAATTCATTCACACCATGCTTACACTAATCTCGTGTACCCAATTACGCATTAGAGGACTGTGGAAAATAAAGGATAGCATGAAACGCTAAACTACTTGATCTTATCTCCACCATATGTATTTCTTAAAGAATTATTTATCATATACAAGAGGTCATCATTTCATCGCCGCATATCTCTTCGATGAATGCCAAGACCATCGTGCTGAAAGACCTACTTTTAAAAATTTATTAGTTACAGTGCCATCTGTGTCTGTAATTACTTTGATAAGGGAACGCTGATCCAGAGGCACCTTCAGCCGGTCTGCACACCCATTTTAAGAATTCCCACGAAAGTGTATATCATGTACGTGAATTTCCCTCTTTTTTTCGAGAATAAACTTTATCACAACGTAATTTACTCTGCATCCTTTGCATAGGAATTACTGTACTTACATGAGAAGCATTGGTCCACAGTAACCTCCAGGTGGCCAGCACCCTAATTTAAGAATTTCACCGACAGTGTTACACATGATTAATTTTTATTTATTTTTTTTTTACTTTTTTTAGGAAATTTTGTTACATATTATTTAAAATTGAGGTACTACTTCAGCTTAGTAGCTTCACTGAAGTTGAATAATGTCACTTCGGAGGTTTTGACCCCCAATAATTACCATCAAATTTCCCATCATTTGAGAACTCCCAGTGCTCTGAAACCAGACCACATCAGCGCCTCCTACGACATTTATTACAAAAGGGAATACCACTATTGCTATACAAAACTACGAAAATTTCTCGAACTAGCTACGTTAAATATACGCGATTACTCCTGAAAAGTGCTAACAATCGTATACTGTATACCAGTGATGTAGGTCTCGAGACCGATCTCGAGACCCAATTTGCAGATCTCGATCTCGATCTCGGTCTCCGCTATTTAGGTCTCGGTCTCGATCTCGGTCTCGACAGACGCGGTCTCCGTTTTTCTCCCCGAGACCTTTCGAGACCTCTCGAGACCGTAATGAAAAATACATGTTATTGGCATACTCATGATGGTGGCTTGGTTGAACAGACACAATTCAGAATGTTTATGAAAGTTTGTAAAAGTAAGGGACTCTAGGTATTCACTAATCAGTCACCCTGTTTTGAGTTGCCACGTTTGTCTTGCGGGGGAGTGTGGGTCTGAATTTTTTTAGGTTAGCGCTACAAAAAAATTTGCCCCCCTCCCCGCCCCGTCAGATTAATTTTATCTAACCTAACCTAACCTAACCTAACCTAACCTAACCTAACTGGTTAGGTTAGGTTAGGTTAGGTTAGGTTAGGTTAGGTTACCTCTGTGGCGTGATAAAAACGATTATCCTCCCATCCAATATGTATTTGAAAAAATAAAATGCTTCACACAAAAATAATGCAAGAAATACAGCATAAAGAAAACAGTACCGATAAATTCAATAAAGCATAGAATAACTCAACAACCCTTCACATCACTTATATTTACAACGTACCGATTCGTAGAACAAATCTCAATTGCCAATTGTAATGTTAAAAAATGACGTCATCAATGATGTCACGGGCGGAACTTTTATCACGCCACACCTCCCCTTAAGCTGAATTTTTTTGTAAATTTTGTTTCCTAATCAGTTTTTGGCACGTGCTGTTAGTGACAGTGTGTAGTTTAGTTTTGTATTCCATTTTATGAATCTCATATTTTAGACAACTTGCTCTCCAATAAAGTTTTGGCACCAGAAAAGGGATAAATTCCCATCAGTGGCCAATATTGCCATGACTGTTTTAACAGTGCCTGCCTCTAGTGCTCCAATTGAGCGTGTATTTAGCCATGGAGGCATAATAATGAGGCCCCACAGAAGTCGAACTTCAGCAGATCTTCTGAGCATGCTGATGTTCCTTAAGTGTAATGATACTTATCATGCTTTAAATAAATGCACAAGTCAAACTGGGTAGTGGGTACGTTCATTAAACTTTCTGTAACAGATATAAAAGAAGTAAATAAATAAAAAGTACGTATATATATATTCATTTGTTAATTTATAGGCTACACTTTTTGCAT
This sequence comes from Bathynomus jamesi, assembly GCA_023014485.1. Lineage (NCBI taxonomy): Eukaryota > Metazoa > Arthropoda > Malacostraca > Isopoda > Cirolanidae > Bathynomus > Bathynomus jamesi. Next base: position 656,281 of record JAJOZX010000278.1, on the reverse strand, counting down.
TCAACACACTACATCTGAGAAAGTAGTTATTAGTTTATTAATATACTTAACATAGTCTAATTTCCATAGTAGTGTAAAACAAATTGAAAGGGCATGAGCTTGGTCTCGATCTCGATCTCGGTCTCGAATTTTAAGGGTCTCGATCTCGGAAGGTAGATCTCAATCTCGAACCTTTGATCTCGGTCTCGATCTTGGTCTCACAGGATCAGGTCTCGGTCTCGGTCTCGGTCTCGGACTTGGTGGTCTCGACTACATCACTGCTGTATACCCAAGTAGTATCCCTGAAACTGAAAAAGTCTATTCGGAGGTTTTGACTCCCGAGAGATCCCATCAAGCTTCCCTTCTCTACCAATGAGGCATCATCTGAGAACTCCCAGTGCTTGGAAACCAGACCAGACCAGCGCCTCCTACTACATTTATTGGCAAAGAAAATATTACTACTAGGCCCCTAGCGTATCCTGTCTCCCTGCAAGCAACTCCCTTTCTAACGACGGGGGAAACAAAAGGAAGGAGCAAAAGAAAGGGAGAAGGAGAGAGAGAGAGAGAGAGAGAGAGAGAGAGAGAGAGAGAGAGAATATAGTTCGTGTGATATACGGAGGAAATTAAGGTTTAAAATATTTGGCAAAATATCGCAGACGAAAATCACGAAAACTTCCGACCTCTCTCTCGCTCATCACGTCTGATTGGAACAGATTTGGCGTGAAATTGGTGTTCCATCCATCCAAAAACTAAAAATTACAGTTAAAAATTATATATATATATATATATAATATGTGTGGGAATGAACTCTGTAAAATTCTATACGATTCATGAATACGTGAAGAGGCGAAATTTTCAAATGAAGTTTGGAGGTTTTTTTAAACTAAAAAATTATCTACTTCAGTTTTGACGAATGGGAAAATGTCTAGTTTTTGTTTCATTAAATGTAAAAGTTTTTGCATATTTATTCTGAACATTAACACCTTCTTCCTCATCTCCGTCGGTTCTGTCTTAGAAGAGAAAATGTGGTATCGATTTTCTATACTCTTGCCCCGAAATGTTTAATGGGTTAAACCACTTCCGTTTTTCCAATTTGTAAATAAAATTTTAGACCGCGGGCTTTCCCCACGCACGCATGAGGATTTTTAAGAGTATGAAAAAAAAAAACTACGCAATCTACTCAAGGTTAGTCCAGAAGAAGTCGGACGTAGTTGTTATACGATAAGAAACCTTAGAAAAAAAAATGAGACGCGTGTAGGTCAGGCAGTTTTTCACAAAAAGCAGTGAAGTAAATTTAGGCGGACAGGTGAGGACACGGCTCCGTTTGGCAGACTCTCCCAAGTAGGGCTACCCTCGGCGTTCTCTCTCAGGCATGTCTCTCCGTCTTCCACTTCTCATCCATCATACGTGGTTGATTGAAAGCATCGATTATCATTGCAAAATTACGGCAAAGGGAGAGGAAGCGTAACAGAAGATAGAAAGATACACGAATTGGTGTAAGTGATGTAACTTTGTTTTGTCGTCCTTTTCCGAGTAGAAACGAATTGGATATTTAATCGGTCTTTGGATGAATTAAATGTCATCCAACTGCATTTTAACGAACGCCCATGTTTTCCTTTTAATATTAGAAAGACTTACAAGTTATTACAACGCTGATAAAATATCCCGTCAAAGACATGTGTGTGCGTGTGTGTGTGTGTATATAGGTTTATTTAATTGTTGGAATGGTAACTACCTTCTGTGTTCAGATGATGTAACGACCCGCGGTTCGGATTCCACGTTAAGTTAATAAAAACCAACAAATCCAACTCGCTTTTGAACCTATATACATTTCTTCAAGAGGGAATTTCACCAACATTCTAATAACTTACCCTAACTTAACATAACTGATCCTAACCTAACTTAACCTATGCTAACTTTAGCCTAACCTAACTTAACCCCACCCCCACCCCACTCCCAAAACCAACCCCTCGGTTTTAATCCTATTTTCTTTTGCAAAAAATAAAAACCTTCAAAATTACTTATTTTTAGCCGTAAATTCTTCAATGATCTTTTATAAAAAGTAAAGTTTATTAACATTTAACACACACACACACAGTATATATATATTATATATATATATATATATATATATTATATATATATAATATATAGTCACCTTGTGTTTATATCTAAAGGCATTATAAAAGTGAGAGGCACATTATATTTCTAGATCTCTCTAATACTCTTCGGGTACATTTTATCACGCTTCGAATTACAGCCGTGATATAAAAGGACTTAACGCAATTTACACTCCATAATATATTTCAAGGATAGCGAAAGATTACCAAGATTACTCCTTGTATTTGTTTTAAGTTTGTAAATTCTCTAAAGGTCTGATAAATACGTTTCTTAATACATATTATTTGACCAACCGCCTATATATATATATATATATATATATATATATATAGATAGACAGATAGATAGATAGATAGATAGATAGATAGATACAAGGTGTCCCATAAAACCGGTCTCATGGGAAAATTTATTTTAAATTACAGTTACAAAAATAATAAATTAGAACTAAAACAAATGTTCAAATTGATGGTTTGTTTTGGGACCTTTTTTCTTTGTTGCAGGTAGAATAACACTCAACGGCTAATGTGGAAGTGGGTTTCACTCTTGAGAAAAAGGCCTTGAGGAAAAGGCCTCCGTTTTAGTTCTAATTTATTACTTGTAAATTTAATATAAAATAATTTTTCCTACGAGACCAGACTTATGGGACACCCTGTATAGTTTTTTTTTTATGTAGTAAGGAGGGACCAAGGGCAAATGCCCGCAAAATCGCCCCTCCCATAGAAGAAGAAGAAAAGAGCCAAAATCAAGGTCTAAAGTTTTCGCGATGCCTAGACACTCTGCGTTTGAATGATGGGAGGTCATAGACAGGAGGAAAGATGGATTGAGGAAGATTGTTCCAGAGTTGACCGGTTGAGTAGATGAAAGACTGAAAATACCGATTAACCTTTGCATTAGATAGTTGGACAGAACCGGAATGAGAAAGTGTAGAAAGTCTAGTACTGCGTGCTCTCATTAAATGAGGAGTCATGCAATTAGAGAGTTCAGAAGAGCAATGTCTGTTATGATAGCGATAGTAAAGAGAGAGTGAGGCAACATTGCGGCGAAGAGAGAGAGATTGAAGACAATCAGTAAGAGGCGGGGAAGTGATGAGACGAAAAGCCTTTGATTCCACTCGGTCAAGTACGGCTGCGTGGGTTGAACCACCCAACACATGAGAAGCATACTCCATACAGGGGCGAACAAGACCCCTGTACAGAGACAGCAACTGAGTGGGGGTGAAGAAACCGCGGAGGCGGTACAGCACACCTAATCTCTTCGAAGCTGTTTTAGAAAGAGAGTATATGTGATCTTTCCAGGAAAGATCACGAGAAAAGGAAACGCCAAGAATGTTAAGAGAAGAAGAAGGATTGATTTGTGTGTTGTTAAAGGTAAGGGGATAGTCGTGTGGAAGATTATGACGAGTAGACAGATGGAGGAACTGAGTTTTTGAGGCATTGAAAGTCACCAGGTTTTCTCTGCCCCAAACAGATATAGCAGAAAGATCAGAGGTTAGGTGCTCCATAGCCGTACTACGCGACTCATGGAGTGACTGTTGAGAGGGACGCTTTGGGAAGTGGGTGGAGAAGTGAAGAGTAGAATCATCGGCATAGGAGTGAATAGGATAGGAAGTGCGAATTAAAAGATCATTAATAAATAAAAGGAAAAGAGGGAGTGACAGGACAGAACCCTGAGGAACACCATTGATAATAGCTTTAGGAGAAGAACAGGGGCCATCTACAATAGGGTGGATCGATTTTACATTTTTTTCGATTTCCATATTCTAATAGAGACAAAAACTTGCGCATGCATGAGAAAATAGCCTCTGCAAAATCTTAGCTTAATAGGTAATCATCTTCTGCCCCCGGCAGAGCGATGAAAATCATATTTTAGTAGTCAAAAACGTATTTTTAAACCCTAGCCTAGAGTCATAAAATTTTGCGTGTGTATTATTTCATGCCTAAGCAACGATATAAATGCTATGGGAAATATATAAATGCATTATTTAAGACAAAGAGCCGATCTGAAAATATGTATAATATACATATTTTCAGATCGGCTCTTTGTCTTAAATAATGCATTTATATATTTCCCATAGCATTTATATCGTTGCTTAGGCATGAAATAACACACACGCAAAATTTTATGACTTTAGGCTAGGGTTTAAAAATACGTTTTTGACTACTAAAATATGATTTTCATCGCTCTGCCGGGGGCAGAAGATGATTACCTATTAAGCTAAGATTTTGCAGAGGCTATTTTCTTATGCATGCGCAAGTTTTTGTCTCTATTAGAATATGGAAATCGAAAAAAATGTAAAATCGATCCACCCTAATCTACAACTGCAGCTATAGATCGGCCAGAAAAGAAATTAGAGATGAAGGCACAAGTACAAGGATAGAAACCGAAGAAAGGCATTTTTGAAATTGAAGATTTGTGCCGAACTCTATCAAAAGCTTTTGATATGTCTAGCGCAATAGCAAAAGTTTCACTGAAATCCCGAAAGGAGGATGACCAAGAGTCAGAGAGATATACAAGAAGATCGCCAGTAGAGCGTCCCTTGCGGAATCCATACTGACGATCTGAAAGAAAATTGTGAGAAGAAAGGTGCTTAAGAATCTTCCTATTAAGGATAGATTAAAAAACTTTGGAAAAGCAAGAAATCAAAGCAATTGGACGATATTTGGAGGGTTCAGAGCAGTCAGCCTTCTTTGGGACATGCTGGATGAAAGCGAACTTCCAGCGGGAAGGAAAAGTACCAGATGAAAGACAAAGACGAAAGAGTTTGCCTAGGCAGGGTGTCAGCACAGAAACACAGTTCTTAAGAACAACAGGAGGAACACCATCAGGATCATACACCTTCCTAGAGTTGAGCCCAGATAGGGCAGAAAAAACATCTTTAGAAGGGATTCTAATTTCAGACATAATAAAGTCAGAGAGGGGGAGGAGATGGAGGAACAGCACCGGAATCGTCCATGGTTGAATTGTAAGCGAAAGTTTGAGCGAAGAGTTCAGCTTTATCAGGAGAAGAGACGGCAACTATGCTGTCGGAATGGTAAAGAGGGAAAGAAGAGGAAGTAAAGGTGTTGAAGAGGTTCTTAGTTAGATGCCAGAAGATGCGAGAAGAATTAGAGTTGGATAGATTTTCACATTTTTGTCGGATGAAGGAATTTTTTGGCGAGTCGAAGAACAGATTTTGCACGATTCCGGGCAGAAATATATGCTGAGTGAGAGTCAGGAGTTGGATGGCGACGGTACCTTCTGAAAGCCTTCTGTTCCACTTTGGAAGTGAGGTAGTCAAAGAATTTTGGATAGTCAGTAGAATTAGGAGAAAGGTAAACAGCGCAGATGTATTTAGTTTGAGATTGGAATGTAAGCCGTAACCAGAGGGTATAGAATTCGGAAGATTCGAGTTCAGGAATAAGAGAACAAGTCGGGTCATTGCGTACATATACGCAACATCCACGTTTGGAGTGAAATTGAGTATAGAGAAAGTAAGAGGGTACAGAAAAGGGGTTGCTGTCAGTCGTCCCAGACACCCGAATTTCAGTGAGGAAAAGAAGATGAGGTTTAGAGAGGAGAGCTGGTGTTCAACAGATTGAAAGGTTTATGAAAAGGTTTATGAAAAGTGGATCAGACAGAATTCCAGAACATCTCGAATGGGCAGTAGCAGATCCAGATCTACGTTCCCAGTATCGGCAGGGGGGGGGGGAGCCAGAAGTGTGGACATTTATGGTCCCCTCCCCAGGGGACTCCGAGGCCCTTGAACTTGATGCCACTTTTTTTTTAAATTTTGAAAAGATTATGTAGTGTGTAAGATGCAGGTGTATGCAGTGAGGAACATGGAGAGAAGTGTGTGTTTGAGAGCATGCTGGACTGCTCACAGGGTAGATGAGACAGAAAAAGATCAGCTAAGGAGGACAGTGACAGGAGAAACGGGAATTCCAGCACTCCCTATCTTCTGTCTAACGCCCCCCCCCCTCGCGAGTACTTCCCTGGTCGATTATTGTCTACAATCTCCTCCTATGATATATATATATATATATATATATATATATATATATATATACACATTCAACTGCAAAGAACACGCAGTATATATATATACATATATATTATATATATGTATATATATATATATATATATATATATGTTAAACACAGACCGTGCATGGAACAAGGAACTCTTCTGGGAAAATTAAATCCACTATAGTCCGAATAAGTAATGGTAACTGACAAATACCATAGTTTTTCTTTTTCTTTTCATGATTTTAGCCCGACGTGGGCAACGGGTCTCTCGCAAAGAGATCCCATAAATATAGCTTCCCTCACCAGCTATCTGCAAAGCAGACAGGATCCAGCTTTGGGACATGGATCTAGGGTTTAAAGCAAGCCTAGATCCCTACATTCAGAACCTCTATATAAGTAAAAGACTCGTTGCATTCACGTCGGGTTGAATAAATCAAAGAAAAAGGGGGTAACTATTGTATTTTTAGCCAAAAAAAAACAAAACTTAAACCTCAACCGGGACATTGAGCGTCCACTTTTCAAGGCACGTAACACGTCCGTTTAATATACACAAATTCAGAATGGTTCCCTGAGACAATTATATGTTAAACACAGACCGTGCATGGAACAAGGAACTCTTCTGGGAAAATTAAATCCACTATAGTCCGAATAAGTAATGGTAACTGACAAATACCATAGTTTTTCTTTTTCTTTTTCATGATTTTAGCCCGACGTGGGCAACGGGTCTCTCACAAAGAGATCCCATAAATATAGCTTCCCTCACCAGCTATCTGCAAAGCTGCAAAACCCTAGATCCATGTCCCAAAGCTGGATCCTGTCTGCTTTGCAGATAGCTGGTGAGGGAAGCTATATTTAGGGATCTCTTTGCGAGAGACCCGTTGCCCACGTCGGGCTAAAATCATGAAAAAGAAAAAGAAAAAACTATGGTATTTGTCAGTTACCATTACTTATTCGGACTATAGTGGATTTAATTTTCCCAGAAGAGTTCTTTGTTCCATGCACGGTCTGTGTTTAACATATAATTGTCTCAGGGAACCATTCTGAATTTGTGTATATATATATATCAGTGGCGACTCGTGACATTTTTGTTCAGGCATGCAATGTTATGGAATGGAAGAAAAACATCCGCCTAACCCTCTTGCCCAAACTTTGCATATTGTTTACATAGAACTTAGCAAGTTAAAGGTGTTTTACAAACTTTTGGGGACCTCTTTGAAGGAAAGTTCATTTAATGTTAGGCTTAAATATGCGAACAAAAAATTAGACATATTTATATATAGTATTACCGAATTGATCTAAAGAAAAAGATACAAATTTAAAATTTACCTTAAATAATTGTGAAGCATTATTTGAATTGAAATTCTGCTCCTCTCCTAGTTTTCCTGCAAAATTCTTCGATGACCAAATTGTAAAAGTACTCTCGCTTCTCCATAAGCTTCTTGAGGAAATTTTTTCAATTGAAATTAAGGCAAGATTAGATAGCCTTTCTTCACTTTGGGAACTCCGTAAATAACTTTTAATTCTTTTAAGCGCAGAAAATGATCGCTCAACACTTGCTGTCGATATTGGTATAGTTAGAATCAAATTCGTCAATTTATATATTTCCTTAAGACCTTTGTGCATTTCGCTTTCCAGTAGATATTTTAGGAGCTCAGCAACATTCTTTTGGCAAAAGATTTGTGCGAATATAAAACACACAATTCAGAACGGAGACGAGGAAACTCAAAAAATGAATTGTAGCTTCTTTTCAAAGATTCAAAAGCTCTCTCTGGGAAAGTAACATCATAGAACTCAAATTTTTTGCAATCTAAAAGCTCAATGAATTCCAATTTTTCCATTGAACTGAAACGCTCTTTCATTTGAAGAAGTATATTATCGAATATTTCATGAAATAGTTGACTATACTTCTCTTGTGGAGAAAGACTCTGTTTCTTTTACATACAGGTTCACCACATCTTTCTGTTATCAAGTCCCACATATCTGCAAATTTTGTATCCCTTATTTGTTTGATTTTTTTCATAGTGCTTTCAACGGTGATTGAGCTATACACAATATCCATAGATTTTGTTTGCAGCACATTAAATAGATATTCAGTAAAAGGAAAAATTGAAGAAAATTTCTAATAAAAAATTAAAATCGAAAGTATCGATACCAGCAAGCAATCCGCGTGCACTATTTTTTGTTTTTTTCCAAATTTCTTTGGGTTTTCAAGAATGCTTTTTAAAAGATCTATTATATCTTCTTTATTTTCCTTAACTCTTTCAACTAGACGAGATGAATAGTTCCACCGCGTTGGAGCCAGTTTAGGGAAACGCTTTCCAACAACTTTGTCAAGCATTGAAGTTCGCTTAGTTGAACTGCTGAAAAATGATGACAAACTTCCTAATACTGAAAAAAAATTATTACATTCGGAATTTCAGCGACAGCTTGGGATAAAACAAGGTTAAGTTTATGGGCGTAGCAGTGAAGAAAAATAGCCTCTGGTACAGTTTCTCTAATCTTTGTTTGTACTCCATTAAGATCGCTCCCCATAACAGCAGCACCGTCGTAGGTTTGAGCAACTAATTTTTTCAAACAGCCCAGTTCACCTAGTTGCCTTATAGATAAATCAGAAATCGCTCCTGCACTTCTATCATTGCTGACGTCATTGAATTTTATAAATCGTTCACAAATCTCTCCATGTTTATTAACATAACGAACAACAGTAGAGAGTTGAGAAAAACAGCTGACATCAGATGTTTCATCTAATAAAATCGCCACATACATGCAGTCGATAAGCTCACGTTTTATTTGTTCTAACATAACTGCACTAATAGATTGAATTATGTCATTCTGAATAGCAGATGATGTTCCCTTAAAAACAGTCGCAGTTCTTAAATGGTTTTGAAGCTTTTCATCGAATTCTCCCATACAAAATACCAATTCAATATAGTTACCCCTATTGTCAGCGTTTTCTTCTTCATTGTGACCGCGAAATGCTAATTCTTGCATACCTAAAAAACATGTTATCCTAATCAAACGTTTCAAAATTTCTCGATTCTTATTAACTTCTTCGTTATGTCTGGAAATGGCAACTGATTTCTGCTTGTCGAGTATTAAATCAATTCTTTCTGACTTTCCAAATGTTTTAAGATCAACAAATGCATTTATGTGAGCAAGAGATTTTTCATGGCGAGAAATTGCAGTATGTAAATTGTTTAAATCGTCGTATCCACGACTAACAGAATTCCACACGGAGTTATCTCTTGAAAATAGGAAACACGACCAACAGTACAATTTGTTATTTGAAATATTTCCACATAACCAGGAAACATCATCATACAGCTTAGGATTAAATTTCCTAGTGAAGCCTTTATTTTCTTTGCTTAAATTCAAATGTGGAATCGGTCTGCCATTATTCAATATGCGCTTTTTCTCATCAAAAGAGAGTGAGTAAAATCTTCTAGTCTTCAATTGATTAAACACATCGTCAGTCATTATGGGCACTACAATGCTATAATTTATTTAACTGATTATCCAAAATAACTAAAGCACAAAAGGGAACACCGAACACAAGTGGATGCTTGCGGCTGTGGTACTGGAAAGAAGCCTTGTCAGAATTGCCAGATGTTACTTTTTGGTGAATGCACCTATAAAACTGAATGCATGCCGTATTATTTTCATTAATTAAAAAAAAATCAGAACAAAGCTTTTTAATTATTTTTAGTAAAAATATTAAGTAAATTTTCTAAGCATATTTTAAAACATATTGCCTTTTGAATTTAGCTATGAGGCTCAAAAAAATATCTTATGGATAGTGAGAAGTCTCCTTAAAAAATTGCCCAAGGCAAGGCGGTGTAAACAAAATCATGTCTTATTTCACTAGACAATTAAGAACATTTTTCTCTACCCAGACTGAATTAGTGAATGCTTTAGCTACAAGTATTTCGATCTGTGTACAGAAAAATGTTCTTAATTGTCTAATGAAATAAGACATAATTTTGTTTACACCGCCCAATAGCCAGTACATGCGTGATTGAAGCCTTAGCCTATTTTTAGTTTCTGAAAATTATTTTTGTCAATTATAATTCTTACTTAGATCTGAAAAGAGAACATATTTAACACATGCATTGCATGCGTTGCATTCATTAAGAAATCGCCACTGATATATATATATATATATAAGGAAGTCGAAAAACCATGCGACTATTGGACCTTTGAAAAACGAAGACAGTGCTTTATCTGATGATCTAACAGAAATATTCGAAATATTAAGAGCAAGGAACGAATCATTTTTCAGTATCCCAAAAACTGACAAACTGATATGCGATGGAAACGTGTTCTTTGAAGAATAACTACAAAGGGAAAGTATAACGGACTTCGACTTTACGACAAATGATATTACACAAGCTATAGGGAAACTGAAAACACACTCAGCGGCAGGACCTGATAAATGGAATGCCACACTGATCAAAAACTGCAAGAATGCAATCGCTGAGCCCCTATATTGGATATGGAGACGATCACTAGACATGAGAGAAATACCGGGCATCCTGAAGAACGCGAACATAGTCCCAATATATAAAGGAGGAGATCGATCCGAGGCCAAAAACTATAGGCCATTGTCGCTTACATCTCATCTCACTAAAATATTTGAAAGAATAGTTAGACAGAAAATCTATGACTTTTTGGAAACTCAGAAAAAATTCAATGCTAAAGAAACGGTTGTTTCGGTCAGGCAGATCATGCCTATCACAACTAATGGAACACTACAACAACATTATTGATGCACTGGAAAGTAATAAAACTATGATGTAATATATACAGACTTTGTTAAAGCGTTCGACAAGTGTGACCATGGAATCATAATACATATACTGAAATGTATGGGAATAACAGGAAAAGCAGGGAAATGGATATATAATTTCTTTAGTGAGCGGGGGCAAGTCGTTACAGTCCAAGGAGCATCTATCATCAGAATCAGAGGTCCTCAGCTCAGCACCACAAGGAACAGTATTAGCTCTACTACTCTTCATAATCATGCTAACTGACATAGATGAGGCGTTATAAGAGACAGCACAGTAACATCCTTTGCCGACGACACAAAGATCAGTAGAAAAATAAGAAACCCAGAAGATATAGGATCTCTACAAACCGACATGAACAGAATCTACAAGTGGACGGAAGACAACAATATGAAGTTTAACACTAAGAAATTTCAGCTGTTACGGTACAGAAAAAGAGAAGACCTAAAATCCATGGAATATTATACCCCAAATGGACAGGAAATTCAGAGAAATTCTAAAGCAAAAGATTTAACCCTTTGAGGACCACGGGACATATTTGTCCCAACGGAAATAATAATATAAATTGTACAAGGATGCAACGTTTCTACAAATACATCTACATGTTTATACAGGTATCGTTTAGTTGTTGGAAAATTAACCCAAAAATGGGTCATTTAAGTGACTATAGTTACTAATATCTAATTGTAAATAACAATAAAACTTAAACTTTTAAGTTCAAAGAAACGTATACTGGTCGTGAAAGAGTTAAGGGTTGTAATGAGTCGGACCAGAGCTGGGCATTTGCGGCATATTTTGCGGTACTGCGGTACTGCGGTACTACCGCAAACCGCAAACCGGAACCGCATAACGCAGTACCGCAAAGGATCGCTGAAAGTACCGCAGTACCGCTACCGCATTCAAATTTCCGCGTACCGGTTTGGTGCCGGTTTGGTAGTTTGGTAGTACCGCAGTACCGCAGTACCGCAAAATATGCCGCAAATGCCCAGCTCTGAGCCTAATGACTGATGATGCCGAATTTGAAACACAAAATAAGATAGCAGTGAACGGAACAAAGAGAGTAACTGGGCAGATATTGAGAACCTTTAAACGAAGGCATAGGAATATAATGATTCCGCTACTGAAAACATTGATCATACCCAAAGTGGAATACTGCTCGGTCCTAACATCCCCATATAAAAAAGAAGACATTAGGCAATTAGAAGGGATTCAGAGAAGCTTCACAGCCAAGATCAATGGGTGCAAAGAACTAAACTACTGGGAAAGGTTACGCGAATTAAACCTATTTTCACTGGAAAGGAGGAGAGAGAGATACACCATTATTTACTCTTGGAAAATAATGGAGAAACTAGTCCCTAATCTTACTCTGAACCCTCTAATTCCCCAAACAACTGTGGAAAGTAGAAAAGGAAGACTGTGTCGTGTTCCCAAATTAAAGGCGAGACAGGGAACAACCTTAACCCTGAAAGAAAAGAGTTTTGTTGTGAGAGGACCAAAACTGTTTAATCAATTGCCCAAAGACCTAAGGAACACGAGTGGGGTTACAGTGGACATCTTCAAAAGAAGACTAGACGCCTGGCTCAAAACAATCCCCTATGAGCCGGGCGTACCTGGCTATGTGAGGTGGAGAGTACAAGAAACCAACTCACTACTTCACCAGGCCAACTCGAGAGGAGGGGCGACAAGCTTCACCTTCGTGAAATGAGGAATCATCGAGCGGAACAGTTGAAATGTTGAAAGGTGTGTATATATATATATCCTTTAATTCAGGGTTTAAAATGAGAAAAAGTTAAGTTTGATTTATTATGTATTAAAATAAAGATCAGTTGTTTATGCTATGCAGGGATGCAGTGTGACCACGTTGTAATACCGCTTCCCGTAAGATCAAAAAAGTTAAGCGACGTTGGGTCTGTTCAGTTGATGGACGGGTGATCACCCTTTGCGTTCAGATGATGTACCGACCCGTAGTTAGTTCGGATTTCACGTTAAACTGAGGTCCCCCTTCGTCACATGACCCTATGTCTGTTCGTACAGAGGATAAACCTTGAAGTTAATATTATTGCGGTGAACAGAAATAAAACATCCATCACAAACCTTAAAATATAATAGTGATTATACAGGGTGATTCAAAAGTCCTACGTAAAAGGTATTTATTGTGTATTTTTTTAGAGATAGGACTTTTGAGTCACCCTGTAAACAATCTGGAAAGTTAGACCAAAAATATATTTAGATTATCTTTAATTTATACTTCTCTTGAACCTCACTGATAAAATAGGGATGGGAAACTGCGACGAACCCGATGTTCGTAATTTATTTAGTTGAGTCGTGATCTCCAAGCGATGGAGGGTGTCTTATTTTTCGCGGTTACGTGGTGCCATTACCACGCGTCTCAATGACCCTTCGTAGTTCAATGTTGTAGTAAACTGAATAATCAACCAACCAATATTAATGATTTTACATACTTTTTAAACTTATACATTAAACTAAGCATAAACCCAGCTAAGGAGTGTCCCCAAAACCAGTCTGAAAAACGTAGAGGGGGAACAGTAACGAGCCCGCTGCCCGTAATTTATTTGGTTCGACCAAGTTCCCCTCTTTAAAGGGAACTTATTTTTCCCTTCCCGCCCCCGAAGGACGTTAAACAGATCAAACAATGAATATAAACTAAGTACTGTATGTAAATGTGACGAGTTACCCTTGCCATAAAATGTAACGTTATACCCCAAAATGCACGAACTCTATCGAACATAAAACTGCAGTTAAATAAATACAAAGATTAAATTATAAATTTTAACACAATTTAACTGTGAACTCTCTCTCTCTCTCTCTCTCTCTCTCTCTCTCTCTCTCTCTCTCTCAATATAAAAATTGAAATCGCATTCAAAATGGACGTACGCGCGAGCCAAGAATTCTGATATAACTTTGTGATACAAAAATTTCAAATTGAAATTGATAAAATAAATTTTAAAAATTTTGCAAAAAAGAGTTAAAAAATTTCGAGTTTCATATTTAAAGTTTTTGGGGTAAGTGAAAATAGGTTTGGAGTAAGAGGAGTTGGAATTGGAGTCTTTTACCTCACCCCAGGGAGCAGCTAGAAAGGCTATATCTTCCGGATGAGCTTCCGACCGAACCCCCCCACCCCCACGCCCGAGTAAGAGGAGTCTAAATCGTTTAAATTGTTTAAGAGAGTACAGTATATAAATCTGAGGTCATAAACCCCCTTCAGTTCAGTATACGACCTTCAGTTTTTTTTGTTTTTTTTGTTTTGTTATTTTAGTCAAATTTAATCGAAAGTTTAAAATTTATATTTTATATAAAGTACGAAAAAAGAGGTTATTCCATGCGTGCAGCTGTATGTAAACTAACTTTGCGTCAGTACCACTGTGTCCAATAACGTTTTTATTAAAAGAGGCGCAGTACTTATTTTATCGACGAGACATTTAACCAGTATTTTTAACCTTAATCTAACCTTAACCTAACTACAGAACATTTATGGACAGGGTATCCCGTCGATGAAATATCGTATACGTCTGCGCGCCACGAGTGCAAGAAAATGTTTAGTTCAAAATGAATATGAATATGGGTGAATACTGGTGTTTCGAGAGTGCTATTCCGTCAAATCGTCGATTGCGCCTGATTGAGCCCACTCGTGCCTTCGTCGATGTTACTCCATTTCCAAAGGCGATTTCGGGAATTAATACAGACGACCAAGTTCATCCGCGTTCGAACAGCAGTCCTCTAGCCCAAGTGTACATTACGTTACCAAATTTTAAAATGACACTCTCCCTTTGAGTTTGTCGGACTTTACTGAACCAAAATAAATACTTGGGTGATAGAATGGTTTTTTAGCCTCGTCTCAACTGTCTCGGAGGCTGGGCTTCTGGCCCTGTAAAACACTGTGCTCAGGCCCTTTTTGATACTATAACACAAAGGGGCCTACTGTTCACTTAAAACGTGGGCAGATAAAACATTATTTTATTTTAATTTTAATGTTAGATAACTGGACAGACAGAGTGGATAAAGGAGTGGATAAGACAGGAAGTGAAACTTAATAGATTATTGATAAATAAAATGAAAAGAGTGGGTGACAAGACAGAACCCTGAGGAACACCACTGTTAATAGCTTTAGGAGAAGAACAGTGGCCATCTACAACCGACTAGAAAGGAAATCAGATATGAAGGCACAGAAAGAAAGATAGAAACCGAAGGAAATTAAGTATTTGTGCCATACTCTGTTAAAAGCTTTTGAAATGTCTAGCGTAATACCAAAGGTTTCACTGAAATCCATAAAGGAGAATGACAGAGAGTCAGAGAGATATGTAAGAAGATCGCCAGTAGAGCGTCCCTTGTGGAGCCCATACTCCATACTGACGATCTGAAAGAAGATTGTGAGAAGAGAGGTGTTTAAGAATCTTCCCATTAAGGATAGATTCAAAAATTTTAGAAAGGCAAGAAATTAAAGCAATTGGACGATAGTTGGAGGGTTGAGAGCGGTCACCTTTCTTTGGGACAGACTGGTTAAAAGCGAACCTCCGACAGGAAGGAAAAGTACCAGATGAAAGACAAAGACGAAAGAGTTTGCCTAGCCAGGGTGTCAGCAAAGAAGCACAGTTCTTGAGAACAACAGGAGGGACAACTTCTGGACCGTACGCCTTCCTAGAGTTGAGCCCAGATACAGCAGAAAAAAATCTTTGGGAGAGATTATAATTTCAGACATATTTAAGTCAAAGGGAGGAGAAGATGGAGGAACAGCGCCGGAATTGTCCAGGGTTGAGTTGGAGGCGAAAGTTTGAGTGAAGAATTCAGCAACTGAGCCGTCAGAATGGAAAAGAAGGGGGAAAGAAGTAAAGTTGATAGAGATGTTTTTGGCTAGGTGCCAGAAAGAGCGAGAAGAATTATAATTAGATAGGTTTTAACATTTTTGTCTGCTAAAGAATTTTTGGCGAGTCGAAGAACGGATTTTGCACGATTCTGGGCAGAAATATAAGCTAAGTGAGAGTCAGGAGTTGGATGGCGTCTGTCCCTTCTGAAAGCCTACTCTCTTTTGCGGACAGCATTGGAACCAACAAAGTTAAGCCAAGGTGTTTTTTTTTTGCATTGGCAGTAGGAACAGAATCGGAACAGAAGGCGATCGGGGTTATGGGTAGGGTCCTGTACAATCTGCTCTATGTCATTCAGGATAGAGAAGTTGTAAGCTAGTTCACCAGGGATGTCAGTGAAATGGGAGGAAAGGCAAAGGTGAACATTGAAATCACTTAAAATGGAGATTTCAGCAAAAGGAGAGTGGGATAGAATGTATTCCACTTTGGAAGTGAGGTAGTCAAAGAGTTAGTCGGATAGTCAGATAGTCAGATACAGCGCAGATGTATTTAGTTTGAGATTATCATGTAAGCTGTAGTCAGAGAGTGTAGTATTCGGAGGATTCAAGTTCGGGAATACAAGAGCAAGTTAGGTCGTTGCATACATATACGCACCATCTACCTTTGGAATGAATTGTGTATAGTGAAAGTAGAAGAGTACAGAAAGGGGATTGCTGTCAGTCGTCCCAGACACCCGAGGAGAGGTGGTGTTCAACAGATTGAATATTTGAGGAAAGGCCACGAATATTGCAGAGGTTTATGAAAAGTGAATCAGACAGAGGCCCAGAACATCTCGAATGGGCGGTAGCAGAACCTGCCCCGCTGCCCGGGTCTGCGTTCCTGGTATCGGCAGCGGGGAAGCCAGAAGTGTGGACATTGATGGTCCCTTCCCCAAGGGACTCTGAGACTCTTGAGGTCGATGCAATTTTGTTGTTTTTTTTAATTTTGAAAATTTGTGTACTGTGTAAGACACATGTATGTGTAGTGAGGAAGAGTGAGAGGAGTGTGTGTTTGAGAGCAAACTGGACTGCTCACAGGGTCGATTGGTGTCTACAATCTCCTCCTATAAAACCCTTTAGCGCATAAATCGGAGCAGTTTTGTTGCGGAGTGATATCTGACGTCATTCAGCACGGACGCTTATAGTTGGTTGGAATAGACGTGAACAAAATGGCGTGATCTGATGTCATATGAATCGAACTGTTACCAGCCAGATTGATGTAATAATGGCGCTGTTACCTCAGAACGAGAAATGTTTCCTATGACGTCACATCAACGTTTCAGTTAACCGTCTCATTTATTAATACATTTAATAATTAATTATGTTTAACGGCTACTATAAATGAATTATACATTTTACCGAATTTTTACCGAGTTTTTAACACTGGTTGCCCATTATCTTTTCCTTCAGGTGTTTTGGAATCAGAACTAGTAAACGAATAAGAACTAGTAAGCGTTAATGGATGGCTCAACCAAAGCGAAGACATTACGTACTCCCGATTCAGCTTTGCTATTCACTTAAATGACGAATAACTCTAATACACAAGTGTTCCCCAGGGAGATGTTCTCCACTCTATAAAGTTTCTCCCTCATACGAATCTCCTTTTCACCACGACGTAGTCTTATGGACTATAGATGGTTTAGCTCTTCATAGTTCCTTAGTTTTAAACACTTTTTCTTGTTCAGTTCTTCTCCAATCAAGATTATTTGCAGAAACAGACCAGAATAAATATCTAAAACCGGAATATATCTCATGCTCTGTCGTGCATTATTGATATTGTAAGCATTTAATTACCTTACTCTGCAGCTTTATGGTATCCCAAATGACCCATGGTATTTGGTCCAGTTAACTTCGATGTTTTCTGATGGAATATTTCCCTCTTTGTGGGCTGCATCAGACTCCAAACAGTTCTTTATCAAAACTAACAAATCAATCACTCAGTAACAGTGAAAAGAGTTGGACACATTAAGTGGAGGAACCCATCCAAGAACTGTCTCAATCCAGTCTGAGAAATGGAGAAGGGATGCAGGGGACATTTTTCTCGGTTGGTGGCGTTACCATTCGTCTTAGTGTTGGGGACGAAGAACGTCAAATGGAGCAACTAATCACATGGTGGAAGATTTATCAACATCATTAACTCACCATACAACACGGCATTCCTTATATTTATGTTAAAGACACCGCAGGATACAGTATAAATACTTCATTCAACGTTTACCCTTCAACCTTTCAAATGTTCCGTGCGATAAGTCTTCATTTCACGAAGGTCAAGCTTTTCGCCCCGGGCACAAATTATATACAGATTAAGTCTTAGAATTAAAATAAAACCTTCACTCTTTTTCAAATGTTTTCTGAATTATATAATGAATGGTGAACTATCCTGATACCCAGATCATACCCATGTAGATCTTCATTAAAATTTCAATATCTGGGCTAAAATGATGAAAATAATCGCTCCCTTTTCATAATTTTCAGTAAGTTTTATCAATGGTTATATAAATAAATAGAAAAAATCCACTGAGAATCAGGAAACCAAATTTGAAATAAAACACAAGTGAATTTCGCTGCAAGAATGTATATGTACCTACAACACACACACACACACACATCATAGTATAAAAGCATTAAAACAAGGAAATCATTTTCTGAAAGGTTCGAAAATTCTATAAACCCAAAACATGAAAATCGAATTCAATTTTGCTTGAAACACTTACAGAGCTTCAAAAGGGCTTACGAACACTTTTAAAGGATAAAAATTTTAAGAGGAAAACTTTAAAAAAAATATATAAAATATATATATATATATATATATATATATATATATATATATAGAGAGAGAGAGAGAGAGAGAGAGGAGAGAGAGAGAGAGAGAGAGAGACTTATTTTTTATTGATGAAACATTTCATCTCTATCGTTGTTAACCTAACTTAACCCAGTAATTAATCTAACCGAACTTATCCTAAGCCATTCTAAGTTAAGTTAATCCAAGTTAAATTAAAATAACTTAAACCCACAGTACACCTATGTATAGAAGTTGATATATATATATATATATATATATATATATATACACACAATGTGTGTATATGTGTGTGTGTGTGTGTGTGTGTGTGTATATATATTCTTCAAATTTCTTTAAACTTAAAAAATTAACGTAAAAGCACTTGGAAGACTTAATTAAAAAATTCATTATTTCATGTCATTATGACAAGCCTCTCAGTGACAATAATCCCCTTATTTATTATGAGTCCAAACTCATAATATGTAAAGAAATTATTTCATAAAAGAAATATTTTAATATCTAGAACTAAAAGGTAGTAGTTTGTTACCCTAAAGACGGGAAATTATGCTTTATTTTCACTTGTAATAATGGTTAAAATCATAAACACCACTGTTCATAAATCGGTATTTAAAAGACATTCTTTTTAAAATTCGTCACAAGATGGCACTGGACGATATACAAGGACGAACTCACATGCGGTGTCCGTGTAACTTGTACTCTTAGTTCTTGCCTTACTTTCTTAGATAGCTCTCCTTCTACTGCCGATAACTTTGGTAAGATTGAATTGAATTGAATTGAATAACCCCTATTAATAATAAAATAATACATTGGCTTTACAATTTACAATGACATGAATAATTGTGAAGCTCGACTATTTATTTTATTTAATTTGGCCCTTAAGCTTTAGGCTTTACTGGGCTCTGATTATTATTATTTAAGGTGAACAAGAAAGAATTTATCCCCCATAAAACATTTACCAAAGAGGAAAATTCACCACAGCGGTTCAACCACTCTTTTGTAGACAGAAGGAAATATCATTTAAAGAGTATCACTCCTTCAAGACCTACTCAAGTTTTAAATTAGCCATCACGCGAGAAACCATTTTAAAATGGTAATCAGATTGGCAAAATCTAAATTTGTCCTAACAAACACTGGCAAATTTTTAAATAATCCTAATAGTCATAACCTATTCTGAGATCAATGAAAGAAAGCCACCCCCAAAAGTTTCTAGTAAACAATGCCACCCTAAAAAATGATCAAGTAAACAATGCCACCCCCCCAAAATCACTAAAGTAAAGAATGTAAGTAAAAACACCTTCATGAGGATTTGTTTATTATTTATTACTGTATGTCCTTCATGATTGGTTAGGTTAAGTCATGATATTTTCATTTAAACTAACTAAAATATCACAACTTAACCTAACCTAACCTAAATAACCTACCTACCTAAATAACTTACAGATCAATGACAGAAAGCCACCCCCGAATTGTGTCAATGAAAGAAAGCCACCCCCGACCCGTTTGGGGGTGGCTTTCTTTCATTGATCCTTATTCTGGTCCACTTAAATATCTACTACCTACTTTCGAAGTACGAGGAATGCCAGGAGTGCGCACGCCTTTGGGGTACAGATGCCACACCTCAGAACTTCACTATATCGAAACTCTTTCATACCCTAAACATTTATTCTATTGAATACACTTCCAGTGGAGTACTTTTTCCCATACATACGTCCTACAACAGTTTAAAAAGCTTGTCTCCGCTTTCTCTCTTCCATTGACAGGAAACATCGATGGGTGGATGAACTTTATTGAGCCCTGAAAGCTTGATCTTAGTGATCTATCCCTTGCATAACGTTATTTTTAAAGATTAAGCTGAAATTCGTTCATTACACACAGGACCTGAACCCGGAATGATCCCTAAAATAATCGCAGAAAAAATTTGAAGTATGTTATGTACTACGGTACAATGTATGTACTAATATGTACTAGTACTATTACTATATTACTGTTTATACGTGAAAGGTTTACATATACTGTACATATAAGTGTAAACATGGTTTATGAGATTCTCTCTCTCTCTCTCTCTCTCTCTCTCTCTCTCTCTCTCTCTCCACTCCTAGAGTGGATTTTCGGGTCTTCGTTAGCCTGCAACTTCTTTAACTTTAAGGTAAGCTCAGTGACCTACAGACCAGTTTTGTGACCTCGCACCAACACATCGTAATGAACTGTAATAAAAATTTCGTTATATTTTTAAAATTCTTATTAAAAAATACTTTTACAAGAAACCCCAAACTACGTTCTGCCCACGTAGCAACACCGCTTCCCGTTAAATCAGCGAAGCTGAGGGACGTTGGATCTTTTCAGTAGTTAGGTGGACGACCATCCTAGATAATGAAGCGACCCGTAGATAGTTCAGATGTCACGTCAAGCTGTAGGTCCTCCTTCTTCATATGACCTTTGCCGTTAAGAAGGAAGCTGAACAACCTAAAAAATCCTTTAATTTAACGTCTTTTTTCATATCTGACCAAAAATGTAAAATAAACAACAAATAATAAAAAGTCTTTCAAAAATTAATTACTCATTTTTTACGAACATTTAAGTTTGGTTTCTTATCTGCTTAATTCAAATTTTTAACATTAATAAAAGATCACTGGAAGCCGTAAAGTTCTGTTTCACAAAAAATTTCAAAAAAGTTTTGGTTCATATTTCATGTCAGAATAGGTTATGGAAAGGCTCATCTTAAAATTAGGTTCCAAATTGGGGACCGCATAGACGCTAACCGGGAACTTACTGGCTCTCTTTTTGACCCTGTGTACCAAAACGCTATACCGAAACGGTGACCTATAAGGTCAATGTTCCTTTTATTACTTAGAATGTTAAAGTTACAGAAAGACCATTTACGCACTTCGACTTGAAGGGTTTGCAAATTTTCCTATTTACAGTGTAGCGACATTTGTTTGACATATACAGGGTGATTCATAAGTCCGTTACCACTGTAATGGTGACTAAAAAATAACTACAAACCACAGTAACCTGTGATATTTTTTTATTTAAGGTTATTTTTACACAATTACACATTGGAAATTAACAGTGGAAATTATTTCTTTTAAATCATTAACATTACGAAGTTTTGTTGCATATACCCTATCCTTGACCATACCCCATATTTTCACAAATCAACAATCTGAAACACAGAAAATATTTCACCATTACAGTGGTAACAAACTTATGAATCACCCGATATATTATTAAGTGTCAAATAAATTTGCATTTATACACAAAATTTAATATGGTGAATATTTACATATTTAACCCTTTCTTCCAGAGTTCTCCCTCAAGATTGAGAAAATCGTCTGACGTTAACTAGAAGAAACTCAGTAAAGTGGACTCCACCCAACAAATGTTAACGTCTGAACAATATATTCTTATGCCCATTGGTGATGACTGACTGTAGAAAATGAAATTTGCATCATGGTTCACAAATTTGATAGCTACTTTCCACACTTAGAATGTATTCGCTAACCAGGTATACCAAATTTTCATTATCAATTTCTGAACTATTTCTATTGTACTCTCGTTGTGTTTCAATACTTCATTAAAGAACCTCTTGACGCAAATGCATTCTTCTTCAGTAGTGGCACAAGTTCCTTATGTCGTTTAATCGTGATTCGGATGGTTCACTTTGTCTTTTCTTTTCCATACAAGAGGGAGTGAGTTTATTGGGTTTCTTTAGCAGTTGTTGCGATTGCTTCACTATCTTCCGAACAGACTTTGGAACATATCTCTATCTTTCATCTTTCGAGTTAATGCAAATTTGACTGAAGGATTCTTTCCAGAAAAATTTAATTGTTTACGTGTAATAAATAAATAAATAAATATATATATATATATATATATATATATATATATATATATATATATATATATATATATATGTGGATAGATAGATAGATAGATAGATAGGGAGAGCAATTTAAATACATATCGTTAATTTGGGCGGAAAGTGCTATAACACGAATGAGATTCCATGCACGAGGTCTTATTGAGCTGCCTGGAAGACAGAAGAGCGCTTTCATGCTGAATTTACCTTATTAATAACATGGAGAGGGCCTCCAGAGGCTGCGGAAAAGCGGCTTTATGATGAAGGAAGCCAAACTTCAAAGGAGATCAGAAATACATCTCCAGGGGCGCTGCTGTGTATATATATATATATATATATATATATGTGTGTGTGTGTGTGTGTGTGTGTGTGTGTGTGTGTGTGGAGCGTTTCATTTGGAAGGAGGACGACGTGGGAAGCGCTTTGAGAAAGTTACTTCCTCTTCCTGTTCAGCTTGTAATTTGTATCCACGTAATATGCTATATTTATTTCAGCTTTCAGTTTTTCTGTATTTTATCACATTCTGTAACCTACATTTGCATTACATTAATTATTTTATCTCTCTCTCTCTCTCTCTCTCTCTCTCTCTCTCTCTCTCTCTCTCTCTCATTCCCTGACGAGGTGTAGCTTTGAATACACGAAAGGCCTTGGAATCGTTTTTCTTTTTCCTTGTGGGTTTGCAGCATATATATATATATACACATGTGTGTGTGTGTGTGTGTGTTGTGTTTGTGTGTAGGTGTGGGTCTGGTTGTGAGTGCGAATGTGGATGGGTGTGGGTGTGGGTTGGACAAAATAATGGAAACACTCGCATTTTAGGTACTGTATTCTCTTTTATTATTTAACTGTGTCATATACGTCACTAAATCGACATGTGAGAGCGCATTACATTAAGATCATCTCCTATTTTAATCTGTTGACACTGATTTTTTTTCCTTTTTTTTTGCAGAATAAATTGAAGGGTTGTCTACCATTACTTTATCGTTTTTACACACGTAAATCTGTAAAATAATAATGAGGACCTTAATCGGGTTATTATGATTACAGAATATTTAGCACAGCCAGTTTATTCGTAAGCATAGCTGGGTTAGGCCTATCAGCATACGTGAATGAGTTGAATCGTGTAGGTCAGTGGTACTCATTGCGCGGCTCGCGAGCCAAATGCGCTATATATATTTGGCTCGCGAGCCGCCCAATGAGTACTACTGGTGTAGGCGTTACAGCTGCACCTCCGGCCAGCTCATCTGATACGAGAGTAGGCCTTGGGTACAAGATGCAAGCCACGGCCCTGTTTCGGTTTTGGGCCTACATTTTTTACACACTACTTTGATTTATATAACTTAGATTACCAAAATTTGCACATCCATCTGGAACGATACAACTACACTATATACTTGCTCCTTAAGGACGGCGTCGCTAGTCCCCACACAATGTTTGTTTAGAAAATGTCATTGGTCCACTCGTGGTTATTACTTGAACCACAGACAAGTCACATTGAGTATGAAACAGGTCATAAAAATTATTATTATATACTTAAGTCACAGATATGAAACATATATATATATATATATATATATATATATTACAACGAACTTCTCGCCTTCTTGAAGAAATCCTTGGTCTAACTTGTTCCTCGATCGCGTCTTTTATTGACTGTGGTAGTCTCCACTGCGTGGTTCTAATCGGGTGGTGATCACCGGTATCAATTTGGTGCACCACATTCTCCATTAGGCCAATTGGGTGATCCCGCGACGAAAAAAACTCGCGTTTTTGACGTATAAGTTTCACTAATCTGTTCTTATGATTGGTTTCTAAATGTGACAAGTTTATTTTGAAATTAGTTCTCCTGACCCCCGTTCTTCGAAATCGGGTTTATTCTCAGCCTCTTCTACAACTAGGGTGGTCATTTAAAAAGGAGGACACTGCGTATGTGGCCGTACGTTAACATATATATATATTATGTTAACGTACGGCCACATACGCAGTGTCCTCCTTTTTGGAAATTTGGAAATGGCCACCCTAAGGACAGAGTGCTCAAAAGGCGGACTATCCGCCTAAAGCCGGACGTCTGGCCACCCTATCTACAACGGGTCGAAATTCTTCAATTATGTCGTTATTATTTAAAATTATCTCTTTATTTAAACAATTTATCATCGAGATAGGGACTAGGTCCTTTTCGGGTCACAATAGCAGTGGCAATTCTTAATCCTAACTTACTTACCGTATTTTCATTATTTACAAAAATAAAACCAGTAGTGGTAGAATTAGTTACAGTAGCCTTTCCAAAATAAATTGCACCACTATTCGCCGGAATTGTTAATTTCTTGTTGATCACTTTTACCCTAACACTAGAATATTCTTTTATATGGTCCTTATTTTCTACGACTGAATTAAAATTATTATTCTCAATCACTCTACAAAAAGATATTTACAAGTATCAATTACTAGTTGACCTCCAATTTTCGTAAAACAAATACTCGAATTTACTCGATTCAGGAAATCAGTGCCAATAAAAAACTACCCAGAAATGAGTCTACGCCCCCCCTACAATTAATCAGAAATAAATTACCTTTTCCCATTGTCATTTTTATCGTTAAAGTGCCATAAATTTCAGTAAGCTCCTCTGAAACCCTAGTTACAATCGAGTTATACGGTTTAAGTTTAAGGTTAAATTTTGATATTAAATGGTTGGCCAAATTGGGCTTAATTTAACTAGTCGAATTTCCTGAATCACTAAACACTACCTATAATTTATTATTTATGCGCAGTTTCAATGCGCAATAATGCAATTCATTGGGTTAACTAACGTGGCCTATTAGTTTTGTGGATTTTGTTCAGAACTACCAGAATTATTACAAAGTTCTACCTCTGATGTCATAAAAGGGTTCGTAGAATTCCTATCACGTTCCCTCTTGCTGCGCCGTTTTGTTCCGTGTTCGAAATGGGGCGCGGATTACACTGTACAACAGTGAAAAAAAAACGGAAATGAGATCGTCATTTTTATGGCTAATTATATGCGTAATTGCGAAAATAACACTCATTTATTTGTATCACCCACCGATTTCATGAAAATGACCCTATTTCATTGTATCATTTTGAGAACCACTGGTTCTCAGAACGCATCTTTTACATTTTGTTCAGTCATGCATATGCTGTGGTGGTGGTGGTGTTCGGCTCTGTGTTTCCACTTTGATTTTATGAAAAATTTCTTTCATTAATCATTTAAAACAAAATTGTCAGCCATATTTTATCATAAATCGGTGCTACAAGTGAGTATTATTGAATAACAGCTATCAAATTATGTATATTTCACCGACAACGTCTATATTGTGTGAAATTGCAAATTGATCTATCATTTTCTTATTTTACAGGTTTTTATTGATGTTATGCTACAATGCCTAGAGAGTGCAAAAATTCGCCAGACAGTTTTTGTTATATTTGTGAGACATTAACGTTAAAACAGTATAAAAGGAAGTTGACTTCTTATGCGAAAAAGCTTTATGAATTATGCTTCGCATGCAAAGTTGGTGATCAGGACAAGCACTGGGCGCCTCATATCTGCTGTGTGAGATGTACAAGCTCATTATCTGCATGGTTCAAAGGCACCGGTCCTGGTCTGGGATTCGGTGTCCCAATGGTATGGAGAGAGCCGCTGGACCATTCAACTGATTGCTATTTCTGCTTAACGAACATCACAGGTTTGAATCTTTTATTTTTCTGAATATACGTCAAATTTGGTGTTTTTATCATAGCACATTTTAGCATATCCTGCTCTGCATAATGTATTACACAATTATGCTATCTTAAGTAGCCAACAATGTATATTGTCTCACATTACAGGTTGCAACAGAAAAGGGAAAAAGGCTATAGTCTACCCAAATCTTCGTTCTGCTATGCGTCCTGTGGAACATTCTACAGATATACCCACCCCTCGTCCTCCAGCTGAAATGCCAACCGATAACACAGACTCTGACAAATCGGAATCAGACGACGAATGCTATGAAACAAAGTGAACTGCTGGCCTCACGTCTACAAGAATGGAGTCTGCTGGCGGAAGACGTATGAATTACAGCATTCCGAAAGCGCTCCTTGGATTTGCAGGAATATTTCACAATGAAGAAAAATTTGTTATTGCATTGATATACATGGTCTGTTCGATGCTCTGGATTTGTGTTATGAACCGAATCAGTGGAGATTGTTCATTGAAGCATCTCTGTACCGTGTTAAGGGTGTACTGCTACACAATGGGAACACAATGCCTTCTGTTCCGATCGCTCATTCAGTCGTCTTGAGAGAAACGTATGACAATGTTGCTTTTATTCTGGACTGTATAAAATACAATGAACATGAATGGCTTATCTGCGCAGATTTGAAGGTTGTGGCTATTCTCAATGGATTGCAAACTGGCTATACGAAATACATGCGTTTCCTATGCAAGTGGGATAGCCGAGCAAAGTCTGAACACTACACACGCTCAGTATGGCCGCCGCGAGACAATTCCTCACCTGGATCTCACAATGCTATTCACGAACCACTAGTATGAAAAGAAAAGGTTATCTTGCCGCCACTTCACATAAAACTAGGGCTGATGAAACAATTTGCAAAGGCGTTGAAACAGGATAAGCCTGCCTTCAAATAAGGAAAAATTCCCAAAAATAAGTGATGCCAAGATTAAAGAAGGCATATTCGTCGGCCCTCAGATTCGCCAACTCATGCTAGACGAACACTTCGAAGCGGTGATGGATGAAGTTGAGTTGGCAGCCTGGCGTGCATTCAAAAACGTGTGCAGCGGTCTACTAGGAAAGACTAAATACGGCAACTATGCTGCACTTGTGGATCAACTTATCAACTCATACCAACGTCTCGGATGTAAGATATCATTGAAAATTCATTTTTTGCATTCACATCTCTCATTCTTTCCGGAAAACGCATCTGCTGTTACCGACGAACACGGGGAGAGATCCCACCAGGATATAGCCACAATGGAAAGCCGATACAAAGGGAAGTGGAGTCCTGCTGTGCTGGCCGATTTCTGCTGGAATTTAAAGCGTGACCAACCAAAAGCATCACACAAACGCCAGCATAAATACAAATAATGAGTTGAAAACAGTATAATACGAGAGTCTTATGTTATTTTGTGCATATATGTTGACGTATAGCAATAATTAAACTGTTCCATGTGATAAAGCCTATCTGTTTATCAATATATTCTTATTTTTTGGTATGAAGATTTTAATCAGTCATTACAAAAATACATGACGTGATAGAAAAAAACTATTTTCAGATTTGGAATCAGCACACTCGAAATATTAAGAATGACTGAATGTTATTCCCGTTTTTTTTCTGAACCGAAAATTTGTTGTACAGTGTTATCGTTGTAATTATTTCATGAATTACCTAACACTAGCCGGGCAATCCTTTCGTCTGTGTCCGGGACGTGCACACCGAAAACACACATTGCTTGGTTGTTTGTACACACATTCAACAGTAGTGTGTGTGTGTGTGTGTGTGTGGGTCCTACAATATACACAAAACAAAGATGGACGGCTATTCTGCATCTGAGTTATATTTCTAGGCATACCCTCGGTTTCCTGTGGTGTATTCTGACCAGCGGGTTTCGTTTGAGGTTGATTTTCTTCGTTAAGATTTATTGACCTTTTCCTTAATTACGTTAGTCTCCTCTTCCAAATGTTCCACTCTTGTCGCCATGATAACCGACTCGTCCAATGTTTTAAAATCACGCGTCACTAATGCAGTTTTGATACTCAAACTGAGACCAGCCAGAAGCACAGATAGTAGGAATGAATTATGGCTTCACTTTTATTAGTTCCGTACCTAAAGTTTCAATTTTTAATTAATTAATTAATGAAAAATCATTAACACTTGTTTTAAATTTAATAACTTTCTGAAATTTTCCGATGACTATTTCTTTAAACTTTTTAGAATTGTCCAAATCATTTCGGGTGGCTAAATAATTAAACTTCAATTTGGCCTTCTGCCAAGAACTGTACTATTGCCAATTTGTCTTCATCCTTCCAATTTTCTACGACACTACGTTTGTCGAAATTGTCGAAGAATTTTTTAATGCATTGACCTTTGGGTCAATTTGGGCAATGGGTCCAACAACATTAACTGAAAACCCATTTTTGTTGGTCAATATACGAGCAACGGAAAAATCAGCCCACTTGGAATATCGCGAAAAGCAAAAAAGTGGGCAAGCTTCTGTTAATAAAAGTTTTGAAATTCGAAAATATAGTCTATGGGGCAACCAAATAACGAGACAAAACAACGTCAGCTGCGAATACACTAGCTGTAACGAATTTTCGACTTCTTTTAAGAATTCGACAGTCTGACATTCAATTGCTCTTAGACTGCTAGTGCCACTTTTTTCTTCCACTAGTGGAAGTAGGCCTTTGCGTTTAGTAACGGATAGACTTCTAATTCTTTTGGTTTTAGAATTGGACATTTTACAGTGGATTTGAGTGCCGTGAACGTCACAAGAGTCGTCGCCCTAATTGAAGATGGTCGGAGCCAGCGTTACGTCGCCAATGGGGACGAGTATTGTTCACGGACTTTCTCCTGTTCTTCTCCACACCTTTCCCGTCCATCGGATGTTCGAAGATTAAATCTTGATTCGTTCGTGAACAATACTCGTCCCCATTGGACCATAGTCCAATTGACATGCTCACGAGCGAAAGCAAGACGAGCACTGCGGTGGTGTCGGAGCAATTTCGGGCCCGTTGCTGGACGTCTAGCATGTAAGCCACTTTTCATAAGTCTCCTTCTAACGGTTCGCTCCGATACACTGACGTCTCTAGACCTTTCCAGCTCATTACGGACGTTTGTGGCAGTCAAGCGACGATCTCGCAAAACACTCAAGACGATGAAACGATCGAAACGGGCAGATGTGCAGCGCGATCTTCCAGATCCTGATCTTCGGGTGTACTCTCCTGTCTCCACATAACGTTGGTAGACACGTCGAACCGTTGTTCTTGGAATTCCTAGCGCATCGGCGACGTAACGCTGGCTCCGACCATCTCCAATTAGGGCTACGACTCTTGCGACGTTCATGGCACTCAAATCCATTGTAAATGTTCACTGTAAACTTTTATAAACAGAAGCGTGCCCACTTTTTTGCTTTTCGCGATATTCCAAGTGGGCCGATTTTTCTGCCGTTCAGTGTAGTTCTTATTTATACAATTACACAATAATAGGGAAAATAAATTCAAACACACCTACTTTTATTATTCACGTCTTATACTAAGCCTACGTAAAATCAATTCACCCTATTCAAGTAAATATTGCAGGTAATTTTTGATGTAGTTTAGACGATTAATTTTATAAAAAAATGTAGAATAAAATAATTAAATTCAATAATTTAGGCCTATATTTTTCGAAATCTTGCGAACTGAAAAAATGTAGGCAATGTTTACAAGACTTGTTTCTCTTGTTCCCTTGAAACTACAAGAGCTTACCTTAGGACTCCACCGGTTACCTGATGGCAACAATGCCCTTTCAACGAGTGAAACTTACAAAGATTGTTCGTGAGAATAAACACGAATCCTGTCGCTCTCTGCCAATGAAAGCTGCCCCTAATTACTTTACCGTTGTTACCACGTAAATCTGGGAAGTAATAATGAGGACTTCAGTCGGTTATTGTAATTACAGAATTGGTAGCGACAGCCACCTTATTCTTATTCCCACTGGAAACGATACAACTCCATCGTAGGTTAGCTCCTTAAGGACAGCGTCGCTACTCGAGTCTCCACACAATGTTTGCTTACAAAATGTCACTGATCCACTTGTGGTCATTACTTGAACCGCATATAATCACAATCGCGTATGAAACACGTCGTAAAACATATTATCATATACTTAAGTCACAGATATGAAGCAAATATAAATAAAAACTATAAAACAATATATGAATTGGTTCAAATCCAGCTTTCTTCTCGTTTCCTTGAAGAAATCCTTAGGGGAATCTCCTTTTACTGTCTTTAACGTGACTCTTTTCGTTTCATCTACCTTTCTCTCTTTCGACTATTCAGTGACACAACTGCCACAGCTCTTTCTCTCTCTCTCTCTCTGGTGACCTGTTTTCGACTACTTTGCTGGACGCTCCTTATTCACTCGGGATCGTGTTCGTTAGTTGTTGTGGTTTTGCCAGCGAGATCTTTGACGTTTTATTTTTCATGATCTTGTAACGTAAAAGAAATTTACATTATATTTAAGGGATTCCATAGTTCTAACTGTTTTATATTATTTAACTAACATATATGCGAACTTTTTGACAATATTAAATGATTTTTATATTTATTTTAGGTACTATTTGAATTAAGATTAGAATACATGAGTTGTTGAAATAGAGGCGTGACTGATATTCCCACACCTCATTGGTTGAACAAAACAACGTCATATGTTCCAGTACAAACACGTTGAGACCTGTTCGGATCTTTTCATGCAGGCAGTCACGTATCCAGAAGGGTTTACATGAGGCCTACTTGCAGTTTATATCATACCTAACTTATATTTTTCATTTAGGTCAAACTTCTTCATGGTGCTACTGTAGTATGCGGTCTACCGTTAAGTTTCTACTGTAGTATGCGGTCTACCGTTAAGTTTCTACTGTAGTATGCGGTCTACCGTTAAGTTTCTACTGTAGTATGCGGTCTACCGTTCAAAATATTTAAAAGGAATTGAAAATGAATTGAGAGCAATTATAATTTAATTTACACAATTAAGGAATTATTAAAGAAGTTAAACATACTACTACGCATACTTAACGGTAGACCGCATACTACAGTACGCCCTTGATGATTGGTTAGGTTAAGTCGTGATATTTTCGTTAAAACTAACGAAAATATCACGACTTAACCTAACCAATCGTCAAGGGCGTACAATTAACCTAATAATAAAATAATAAGAAGATAAGAAGCTATAATTAAAAGGTAGACCGCCGAATCGTAGGTAGACCGCATACTACAGTAGCACCCTTCTTCATATTATTAATAAAACACCCATTTTTGTAAACCCAACAAAATAAAAATACGGCACTCGAAAAAAGTGTTGATGTTAACGTCAAAGAGTTAATGTAGAAAGAGCATAATAGTCAACAGCTTCAGTGACTATATAAAATCGCCGAAATTACCCATATACAGTATTTTGAGAAAAAGAAAGTTTCCGTGGTTATGAATACATGGAAGGAAATAAAAAAATATACAACAACGAAAATGCGAGTGTTTCCACTATTCTGTCCAACTCATGTATACAGTATAGCTATTCTTTAAATAAGAATCCACACTCTAAAACATAATTTCCTGAAACCACGCAGGATGTTTCGATTTTTACTGCTAGGACATGGATGACTGGAGAGTAAAGCTCTAGCCTAAAAGCAGGGGAGGAGCTACGATACAAATGATGTTACAAACTTCTTTTCACTCCTTCACAGATCAACAACCTGTTTTCCCAAACCTGAAACTCCCACTTTCAGAATGAGAATGGGTATGGAAATGTCAGCAAGTGAAAAGTAACAACAATACCCGTCATAGGCCTTTTTTCAAACCAATATTTTTTTTACTGAAAAAAGAAGACACTAAGGTTAAATCAATAAAATTCACATACAACAATATATACGTACATATATTCATATATGCAAAGGTGGGCAGGACCGAGTTCCAAAAGGACCGAATTCCAGGAACTCGGTCCTTTTTAAGGACCGTGAGCGGGAAAGTCGGTCCTTTTCTCAGTGAGGACCGAAATGAGGAGCGACGGTCCATTTTTAAGCAATTCCGGACGGTCTTTTTTAGTGATTTTAGTGTGTTTAGTGATTATTTGAAGTTCTAAAGAAGATGGATCGTTTCCTCCAGAAGACTCAGAAAGAGACTGAGACTGAACTGAAACTTGTTTCAACACCTGGCACCATCCAGTGCCGCCGTGGAGAGGCTCTTCTCTTTGGGGAAGGACGTCCTCAAGCCGAAAAGGTCAGGGCTCAGTGACAGCCATTTTGAAATGCTAGTCTTCTTGAAGGGCAACTCAAGCATTTAACTTAATAACTTTTTTTCATCATTTATGTATTGTATTAATTATAATTTACGTTAATAAAATTAAAGATTTCCGGTGTCTTTAATTTCATTTTTCATTTTAATAAAATTTTTCACTTATATATAAGGACCGAGGACCGAATCGTTCCTAGGTCCTATCTTCAGAAAGGACCGGGACCGTCGGTCCAGTTTGAGGCAAGGACCGGGACCGTCGGTCCTTTTTGAGGCCCGGGTGCCCACCTTTGCATATATGAGTAGTAACCTACGCCAAAAACCCTCGATAGACTCGCATATACCAAAGGAAATATACACTTACTTACGCGAGATAACGAAATTTTCCTTTTTATAAAAGCTTCATAACCAACACTGACATGAACGGAGGAGCTTCTTGACTTGTTCGATGGGTTTAATATTTAATATTCTTTCAGGGGAGGAAAGCATATAGAAAGTCTCCATTTATAGATTTTATACTGTGCGACAAAGCATCGCGGTTGGAAGCTCTAAAGGGATTTATGGGTCGAGTTTGGTAATAGGCTAATGGCTCCTCTCTTCCCCTCAAATCTTCTCTTCATCCCTTTTCCATTATACCTCTCTCCCTCTCTCTCTCTCCATATATATATATATATATATATATATATATATATATATATATATATACACACACCGGGTGTCCCAATAAAATGTTTACACATCATATTAACATATATATATCAACATGCACACTTTAGATGATAGTAATATGCGCTGATGTATTAGTATATTTATAGTACTTAGTAATAGGAGTATAGTAGTATAGTAATGGTGTATTGTACTTAAATAACAGTAGTATCCCATGTTACAGGAAATGGCGGCATTGCAGTTATCGTTTGAGCAACGTAAGTGGATTCTGAAGCACTACTGGAAGACGGAGAATGTGGCTGAGGTACAGAGACATTGGAGAAATGAGTTTGGAACATTACCACCATCACGGGTAACAATTACAAGATTACGTGATAAATTTGAGACTGACGGAACAGTGCAAAACGTCAACAAAGGCCGATCTGGAAGACGTCGCACTTCAACTGACAATGAAAGTGTTGAGACCGTGTTACAGGCCTTCACAAACTCTCCAAATAAGTCTACAAGGCAATGTTCTCGTGAGACTGGTGTTTCTAAATCCAGCGTTCATCGCATTTTGCGACGTGAAAAGTGGAAACCGTACGTACCTAGACTGCTCCATGCAATGAATGAGGACGATCCAGATCGTCGAAAAGAATTTTGTGAGTGGTTTTTGCACATGTGTGATGGAAAACAATCTTTTCCTGATTTCATTGTTTGGTCCGATGAAGCCACTTTTAAACTTAATGATACTATCAATCGACACAACTGTGTGTACTGGGCCACCGAAAATCCAAACGTAACAAAAGAACGAGCACTTAATCAATCAGGAGTATCAGTGTGGTGTGGTCTGTCTTTCAGAGGACTGATAGGGCCATTTTTCTTTGAGGACGCCGTCACTGGTGCTGCTTACTTATCAATGCTGCAAGACAACATTGTACCTTCAATCAGAGCTCTTTTTTTGGAAGAAGAGTGTTACTTTCAACAGGGTGGCGCGCCACCACATTACCACAATGACGTTAGAAATTTTCTCAATGTTTGTTTTCCTAGAAGATGGAGAGGACGTAGGGGATGTACGGAGTATCCACCACGATCTCCTGACTTAACACTCTTAGACTTTTACTTGTGGAGCACTCTGAAGAACACTGTGTATGCTGAAAAACCAAGGACACTACAGGCTTTGAGACACGAAATTGAAATATCCTATGCCAACATTCCACTCCGAACAGTATGCCGATCTGTTGCGCGCCGTTGTCAAGAATGTATTGATGCTAGTGGGGACATTTTGAACATTTAAAACATTAAAGTAAGCAACACAACCATGAAGGTATTGACGCTGCTGGCTGATATTTCGAACATTTAAACATTAAAGAAGCCTATTTGCTATCTATTTACTATCCGCTTATTTTGCTTTTTGATATATATGTTAATATGATGTGTAAACATTTTTTTGAGACACTCTGTATATATATATATATATATATATATATACACAGGGTGTCCGAGAATTATCTGTACAATTTTTGGCTGTTATTAAAAGTCAACCATGAAGTGTAGAAATTCCAGTGTTGTCCCATTTTACAGAGAATCTCATTACGTTTTTTCTGATACCAAGTTTTGACAAGTTTTTTAGAAATTCCAGTGTGTCCGAAAATTATCCGTACAATTTCATCTTTTAATAAAATTCTTGATAACAACGTAAAATTCTTAAACAAGATTATTTAGAATCTGTATTTTCAAAAGTTTCTTTTATTAAAGTAACGTTGTTACAAACATTCGATATGTGCACCATCAGTGATTCGCAAAACATCCAATCGATAATCCAAATGTTGCCATGTACGCTGCAGCATATCCACATCAATTCGCTCAATAGTAGCTGTGATTCTTGCTTTTAACTCATCAATGTCTGTCACCCGCGTACAAAAAAGAAAAAACTTGTCAAAACTTGTTATCAGAAAAAACTTAATGAGTTTCTCTGTAAAATGGGACAAACTGGAATTTCTACACTTCATGGTTGACTTTTAATAACAGCCAAAAATTGTACAGATAATTCTCGGACACCCTGTATATATATTATATATATATATATAATATATATATATATATATATATATATATATGATGAATAAAACCACGAAGGAAAGGAAACACAAAAAGGTGCTCAAGCACTTTCGTCTAATGACATCCTCAGGAATACATTCAGTGTTCCTGAGGATGTCATTAGACGAAAGCGCTTGAGCACCTTTTTGTGTTTCCTTTCCTTCGTGGTTTTATTCATCATAAATATTTTTCACGTGTTACTTTCGTGAAATAATTTTCATATATATATATATATATATATATATATATATATATATATATATATATATATATCTTCCTTTCCCTCTGCTTCGCATTTTCCTCGTTTCTGGCTCCATTTATCAAGCGACCAGAAGTTGGTTCTCCGCTTCCTTTTTAGCAACAGAAGCGCCTCCATTTGGGGAGAAAACTTCATCACGAAGGACAGAATACCCCCCAGATTTGGTGGAGGGAGGAGCGAGGAATACACCTATTAAAATCATCAAAAACGCCCTCCTTAACAGGAATCCATTCCTCCCTCCACTCAATCATTAAGAAAATTTCAGATAATGTAAACAGAAAAAAAAATTATTTAAGAAAAAATTGGTTTAAACGTATGAAAACGTATGCAAATTCGAACACACACACACACACACACACACACACACACACACACACACACACACACAAATTTAAATTGGTTCATACAGAAATAGTTTATAATGAAAATATGAAATCTTTCATTCAAAAAAATTACTCGAGATTATAGGACAAATATATTTGTTGCTTTTGGGAATATATTGCAAGGTTATAAAATAACGGTTCATTACAAATGAAAGGCTATTCAATATAACTAAAAAATGGAATTTCCCTGAATTTTGAGGCTGTGTAACTTTAGTTTACGCGGGATTTATAAGAGAGAATGTGTGGATCGCAGTTTGCCAACTTGTGTTCATTATTTCTCCAAAACACAAAAGTCATTCGAAAGAGGACGTTTTCGAATGTAGGTTTGCAGAACCAGGTCCTTTGAAGCCTAGAGGCAGAGTCATTTTTATCAACATATATTATAAATCAAAACTACTGTCCTCATTAAGGAAAGACTAAGTAAAAGTGACAAGTAACATCCGAGAGTGTCTCCTGAACCCGAGCGATCGCAGTGAAAATCGTGGCCGAGGTGAGAGTCGAACCCAGGCCTCTGCAATTTGAACCTAATTTCAAACCAGCTGAGCTATGGAAGCTCTAAAAAAATTAATTATACTCTTTCTGTAGCCTTTTTAAGTTTTGCTAACTGACATAACACAAAAGATGGTATGAACTCTTGCTGAACTTTGAAAGTATCAGTATTTGTCCGTAGATTTTATATATTCGACAACCTTCTTTCATTGTTCCTCATTTTAATACTTTAAATACATATAACTGTACAACAACAGAGTATGTGCAAATTGCATCAGGAGCATATTCTGAATGTTCATTTGACAAATAATTCATAATCAGAGTTTGACAAGCACTTATTTATTTCGGATATTCACTCAGATTATTTGCCAACCTTCTCCGACTTTCTCTCAATTTTTTGGCAACCTTCTCCCGACTTTCTCCCAACCTTTTGCCAACCTTCGCCAACCTTTTACCAACATTCTGCCAACCTAATTAAGAATTTCTTAGTGATCTTCCTTCCTTAAATTTTCAATTTCCGCATCCTCAGACACTATCCATTCATTGTCGACAGAAGAAAAATTTTTATAAGCCATTTCCTTTCTTAACAGAGTTATCAAGAATGTTTTTCAAATTAACCTCACAAGCTTTAAAGCTCGAACAGAACCTTTTTATTTACAACTCCACCCGCTTTGAGCTCGCATTTCTATAAATGAGGCCACCCACGGTCTGTATACTATAGAAGATTCTATACGTTACATACATTCTTAGAGTCCCTCTCTTTTTCAGGGGAGTAATATCATCATTCAACATAAAAATAATTTGAATAAGACAGTTGTTTGTAAGATTTAATCATTGACTTTCTGGATTCTCTTAAAACTGATGCAAAGTGTAATAAGAGGGTTGTTTAACCTCCTTCGCAATATCTAAGGTCACATGACGGAGGGAACCTACAACAGCTTTACGTGGGATCCGAACCACGGGTCGTTACATAATCTGGATGTACAGGACGGTCTCCCCTCTAACTACTCTGCAGATCCAATGTCGATTAACTTCGCTGATCGACGGGAAGCGGTGTTACGACACTGGCCACGACGTAGCTCTTAAAACTGATGCAGTACCGTTGTAACACGCGTCTTGTCGTCTTATACGAGGTCCAGTCAATAAATTCGCGGAATTGACGTAATACACAAAAAGAAAGATACTTCCGCGAATTTACTGACTGGACCTTGTATGAACCAACACGATGAGAAGTTTCCATTATTACAGTGAAGTTGTAAAAATTATAAAGTTGTATTAGACCAATTTAACGCATTTATTATTACTTGCTCTGTTGTTAAATATTTTATGACCTATTACTATTTTCTGAAACATATTTTTTTCCTGAAGTATGACTCCCACATGCGTGTGGGTATATATACAGTAGGTATAATAAGATACATTTTGCTTCCTTAAGTGTCCACTTATTTGAATGTTGTATATGTTTATCTATTAAAGCCTTTGAGCTAATTCTACTGTAGTTTAAAGGTTTCAAAATAGGCTGTACATAGAGGCTGTACATAGAGGCTGTGTATATATATATATATATATATATATATATATACACGGTGAACCAAAGTAGGTGGACAGTAGGTTGAATACGGTTTGTGTTATATTATATTATAACTATGGTGTTCATTATAACTATGGTGTTTGTGTTATATTATATTAAATATTATAACTAAATTTATTTAAATTTTATTTTGTATTATAGTATACAAAAAAATTAAATATGTATTCTCAAAATAAACGTTATCATTTACTGTCCACCTACATTTGGTTCACCCTAATGATTTTCCGTTCTAGCAGGTTTGATTTGGAGGTCTCGTTGTACTGAGCAATGAAGTCAGAACGAGAGATTTAGAATTGCTTGCTTTACGCTTCAAGGAGATTTCCGAAGTGGAATGGACTTAATTAAGACTCTGTTGTTGAGATTCAGGCGACGTTAAGCTTTACGGAGGACAACGATTTGGAGCACGAAAACTTTCAAAATTAAAACTCTTTTTACTGACGAACAATTTTTAGATTTTCTTTTTTTTTCTTTTTCTTTTTAGACACTTTTTCTTTATTTATTTATTTCTTTCTTTTTATTAATATTATTATTATTATTAATATTATTATTATTATTAATATTATTATTATAATGATTTATCGTGTTTTGGAGTGTTTTGGAGCGCCTCGGTGGTGTAGTGGTTAGCGTCGCTGACTACGAATCCATCGGCCCCGCGATCGAGACCCGGTGACGGCAGGTGGCGCGCAGCAAAACCCAACTGTTCATCCTTCCACGCAATAAAGAAATAAAGAAAGTGGTTGTTAGATAAATGGGTACCCTGGGTAGCCTAGTGGTTAAAACGCTGGGCTGCTGGTGGGGCGTCGTTCGGATTCCACGTTAAACTGTACGCCTAAGGTGAAGTGAAAAGTATGACCTTCGCCAGAATGAACAATTCGGGCTGAAGCAAACCAAAGGTTAACCGAAGGCAATAGTTGTTATTATGTGGAAAGTAGCGAAAATTTTTCGCCGAAAAATGTAAAGATTTTTTAATTGAAATGAAAAAAATTGATAAAATAAATCGTTTTACAATTTTTGTTTTGGTTTTAACGTAAATAATTGGGAAATTGAGCTATTTATTTAATTTAATTTAGTCCTTAAGCTTTAGGCTTTACTGGGCTCTTAATTAAAAATAAAACAGGTAGTTATTATTAATTAATAATATATAAATCATGAATAAGAATTATTAATTAAAGTATGTATTAATCTTGTTATTATTATTATTATTATTATTATTATTATTATTATTATTATAAAACAAATACAAAGTCATTTATTGAAGGTATGATACCAATACCATACAAAGAAATCAATACTATACATGAAAGATAAGAACTGAGCAATCACGAGTAATGTGTCTTTAATCCTAGATTACACAGGAGAAATGAATAAACAAGAGTAATATACATTAATCCTTGATTTTTATTAGTATGCCATTATTAATCGGGATTTTAACTTAGTTTTAAACGAATTTACATTTATAATATTTTTTATATCAGCATTTAAACCAGTGGTACTCATTGGCGGCTCGCGAGCCAAATATATATATATATATAGTGTATTTGGCTCGCGAGCCGCCCAATGAGTACCACTGGTATAGTGTATATCAAGAAGCGTAGGTCTAAGGTAGTGGTACTCATTGCGCGGTTCGCGAGCCAAATGCGCTATATACAGGGTGTTCGGAAAGTCACTGTGCACTTATATAATTAATGCTTTTTTTTATATTTCAGATTCAGTTGTTGTGAGGGCATGGTTCTTACTAAATCTGTGTATCGACCACCTTCTCGAAACACGTATTCGACAAGAAAGACGCGTTCCTCAATTGTAAGAACCATGCCCTCACAACAACTGAATCTGAAATATAAAAAAACATTAATTATATAAGTGCACGGTGACTTTCCGAACACCCTATATATTTGGCTCGCGAGCCGCCCAATGAGTACCACTGATTTAAACCATTCCATAGTTTCAGTCCAATAAAAAGACGGGTAATTTTTGAGATGAAGACAATCTAAATTGAGGAATAACACGCTTTGATCTATTTCTGGTCTGATACGATGGATTTCTTTGGATGAGTTAAAAAAAAATTTATTTACCCATTGTAAGTTAATGATTTTGTTCTTACGTTTGAAAATAAAAATGAAATGTGCCACTTTGATTACATCATCGAGCTTTAGTAGTTTTAGCTCTTTAAATAATGTACCAGAATGATTGTGGAAATGAGCATCAGATAATAATAACCTTATTGCTCGTTTTTGGAGGACAAAGATACCATTTAAAGCGTTGTTAGCGGAGTTTCCCCAAACAAGGGTGCAGTACGTTATACTTGCATAAAGAAGAACAAGAATATAATACAGAATTAATAAAACCAGTTTAAGGATTACATTTCTAAATGTATACAAAATTGCTAATTAGTGAATTTTTTTTAAATTTTATTAGTATCACCAAAAAGGAATTTTGAAAATTTTTATTTTTATGCTTTTGAAAAATGTTCGGTTTTTCGTTATATATATATATATATATATATATATATATATATAATATAGCGACGTGTTGTTTTTCGGTTCGCTTGAATTCAAACCGGTTTGGGGGGGAGTACAAAAAAAAAGCAACGACCTCGTTATTTTTCTGTTTTTTAAATGTTTGATCAAAAGTAATTTTATTTAAAATATAACTAAAAGTCATTAAATAATGTAAAAAGAAAAAGAAACTCTTCTTTTGACATATCTTAGGATCATATTAATCCTCCCTGTTGAATATACAGGGTGTCCAAGAAATAATGGTGCAAAAGTAACTTTTCATTTTTCTTATTAATAACTATGTATTAAATATATATATATATATATATATATATATGTGGTTGTTTACATTTCCAAACTGTTCAAGTTTCGAACACTTTCACAAGATGAACCTCATTCGTCGATATAATGTGTATTCGCTACTTGAACTCTATTAAATCGCTAGAAAGGTCCAATGACCTCTGTTTCTTTGACGGAATTCTGTCAGACTCCCGAGTTTGTCACAATACGAAAGCGTTTTAATATATTCCATAGATGAAACTTCAAAGAGATTCAGTAAGGTGACTGAGGTGGGCAAGCTATCGGTGCACTACGGCCTATCCAGCTCCGAGTAAAGGTTGCGTCTGAAGAGTTGCAAACAGCAACGGCATAGTCGGAAATCTCTCCATCTTGTTGAAAGATTACACTTCTCATGTCAGTTCCAATAGCCCTTAGACGGGGAAGGAAAAAATGTATGTAACATGTTAAGTATAGGTTTGCTCCAGTCATGATACGATTATTAAAGAAAAATGGACCGATTATGTAGTCCCGTGACATAGCACAGCAAACGCTAACTTTTAATGATCCCTTTCATGTTGATGTGTTTTGGCGCTGGATAGACCACCACGATTACCCGACTTAACCTCCTTGGACTTTTATCTATGGGGTTATGTTAAGACACTTGTGTATCATGACAAACCCAAGTATCTGGCAGAACTCCGTCAAAGAATCAGAGGTTATTGGATCCATCCCACAAAAGCACCTTACTGACGCTATAATGAAGTTTGAGCGTTGAATACAGATTGCAGTGATGAATGATGGTAATCACGTGGAAGTGTTCTAAGTTTGGACAGTTTAGAAACGTAAACAACTATATATATATATATATATATATATATATATATATATATCTATATATATATATATATATATATATATATATATATATATATATATATATATATATATATATTAATACTAGTAAAAAGAAAGTATGACTAATTATTTTTCAAGCATTATTTCTTCGACACCCGTACTCTGATTATCTCATACTACTAAAGCAGCTTGGTACATTCCTAATGGTAAAATGATAAGTACAGTAATTACTGTTGCATATTATGTGTATATGCTGTATAATGTATAATTAATTTCACTGCAGACATTTACTAACTGCTTGGGATTTTGAACATGGTATACTTTCCTGTTCCTGATTATTACTAATTATTAAAAAGAACAGTTAAAAATAGTGTATTACATATCCTCACGGACAATGTTTCTGAATTTTGGGGTCGCGGGAGGTGCTCAGTAAAAGAAAATCAGCCTACTAAAGTTTATTTTTCCAATAAAAATTACAGAAATATGTAAAATCAGACAAAAACTATTTTTTGTTTTAAGCGAAAAACTCTTGTAATGTTACCACTGAAATTATTTTATGTTAATCGGAGTCTCCAAATGAAACTGTCCGTCTTTCAATGAAATACCTATGCCTGCTTTGCATTTGTTAAGCTTCTTACATTCGGCTGAATAGCCTAAAGACAAAGTAACACATAGACAGTCAATTTCATTACTTTATTTTAACTTCAACCATTGATGAAAAGCCCAATTCGCATAAGTATGTATGAGGTTTGAAATGGAATTAAAACTTTCACTGCTTCATACACCAGCTCTGAATACTCACATTTCCATGCTATCCAAAATGTACGTAAGTCTTCTGAGGGGAATGACAACTACAGGGTCTTGTCAGAAGAAAGTTCAATTAATTTATCGTGTAGGTTTCCCGCAAGTTCGGTAGACTCTACTACCCTTTCACTGAACGGATTTAGTATCCACTACTTAGCAACTTTCCATCGTCACATGAGAAATAGTTTGGTAAATATGTTTGCGTTTCAAGTATTCTGCATCGTCAGTTAGTTGAGCGGGGGGGGGGGAGGTCGCGAATTTATTTTACATCAAAATGAGGTTGCCAACACAAAAAGGTTAAAAAACACGGCTTTAGGGGCTAGGCTGAACGCTAATTAATATAAAAAAAATTTAGAATCTTTACGTTCATGCTAAATAGGCTCCAGTGGCCTCATATTTTCAAAATATAACGTAATGATATTTTTCTTTGTTCCATAACATTTAACAATTAGTTTATTGACTCTATACGTAAGAATATTTTTCAATTTGAAATATAAAAGAAGCTGAAAAACGTTATTAAACTTATACTATACCCTGTAGGTCTAAGTTTAATTAAAATAATGTTTATTTCATATATTTAAGATATAGGCTTTATAGGTTTTTTACAATATATAAAAAGTAATTTATTGAAAATATATTTTATTTTCTATGCAAACGGATTTTCCATTGAATACAGTTAAAAAAGGGACTAAAATAAGCTGTTTTGGATCACCTGAATATCAGGGCCCCCAGCCTTCTTTAGTTAGCCTTATAAGGCTAACTAACGAAAATATCACGACCTAACCTAACCAATCGTTAGTCAACTATACACCCTTGACGATTGGTTAGGTTAGGTCGTGATATTTTAGTTAGTTAGCTTTATAAAGCTAACTAAAGAAGGCTGGGGGCCCGATCTTCAGGTGATCCAAATCTTACATTAAAACATTGAAAGAGATACGAAATTTATGATTTAAAGAACGGCTTAAATTTAATAATAGAAATAGGTTCCCAATAATTTAAGATCATTAATATTATTACTTAAATTTAAAATCTTAAAATTATCTGGTAGAAAAGGAGTGTCACACCCATGGGCGTCGATTGCGGGGGGGGAGGGGACGCATTATTGACACGAACACCAGTGTATATTTATCATGGAATTTAGCAGTCAATTTGCTTTTGAATAATTGCACGTAGCATTTGTAGCAACAGCTACTCAGAGTATTGTTTGATTCGCTTTTTGAAGCGAAGTGTCACCCCCCCCCCCCCCTCCCACACTATTTTAGAGTAATCGACGGCCCTGGATTCACACCCAACCAAAATGTCACATCCACCAGATAATTTATAAGATTTTAAACCTAAGCAATAATAATACTGATGATCTTAGATTAATGGATTCTCTTTCTATTTTGAAACTGAAGCCGTCTTTAAATCATAACTTTCGTATCTCTTTCAGTGTTTTAATGTAAGATGCATTTCATATTTTTTTATTTTGTAATTGTTTTTAAAACTTTATTTATATTTTACTTTTTATAATGTTAGAATTTACCCTGAAGATGAGGGTTGTATCCCTCGAAACGTCGGATTTATATTAAAGTCATTCTGCACGTTGCTTCTTTGGTCTTCCTTTTCATTATATATAATATATATCTATATATATATATATATATATATATAAAGGAAGAAACTATAAACTAGAAGAAACTCAGAGACATTTCACAGCTCAGATTGATGGCTGCAAGAACTCACTACTCTACTGGGAAAGACTACGTAAACTAAACCTGTTCTCCCTGGAAAGAAGAAGAGAGAGGTACACCATAATCTACATATGAAAAATGATCGAAAAACTGGTACCAAACCTAAAATTACACCCAATTACCATTCAAACAACATTGGAAAATAGGAAAGGCAGGATGTGTAGTGTTCCCAAATTAAAGGCCTGAC
Organism: Bathynomus jamesi; assembly: GCA_023014485.1. NCBI lineage: Eukaryota > Metazoa > Arthropoda > Malacostraca > Isopoda > Cirolanidae > Bathynomus > Bathynomus jamesi. Next base: position 612,060 of record JAJOZX010000278.1, on the reverse strand, counting down.
AAGGGACCTCTTCAACACTGAAGAAAAATACGGTACCGGATGAGCCGGGTATACCTGACTATGTGCAGTGGAGAGCGCAAGAAAGCAACTCGCTCCTCCACAAAGCCAGGCCTAGAGGCGGGGCCAGGTTAACGAGGTTAACAAGGTTATATGATGAATTTCAAAATTAAACAGGTGGAATCGCTTTTCAGTTGTCCTTGTGGGTGTACATCATATATATCAGGGGTGTCCAACCTTTTTTCATGAAGGACCATATTTCAATTAATAACCCACACCGAGGGCCAGTGTGCAAATTTTAGATAAAAATTTATTTTAAAATTAAATTTTATCGAAATAAAATATGACATTAGATAATGAATTTTCAGTATCCGCCAGCCGGGCCTGATACAAATCTTTGCCGGGCCGCATGATGACTAGCCCGTGCGTGTATATATATCTAGCGGGGTGGGAGTTTAAAGCTTTTTCCAAGTTTCTGCTAAGCTGTAGTTATGAAACTTTTCTGTTATTTTGCTCTTAAAATCTAGGAAAAGCTTTCTCTAACGGGATGTTCATCACAGCTCGTTTGCAAAGAGAAAAATTGCGAAGTTTCCCATTTGAAACTACTGTACAGTGAGAAGCTTTCTTTAAACATTGTGCCACGACAGTGTGAATAGTAAAGTTTTGAGTTAAAAATGGGGACAAAAAGACACTATAAAATTTTTTACCTCTTTTTGTTGGATATAAAATCTAAGATATAAAGGCAAATATCTTATTTATAGATATACTGTGTGTGTGTGTGTGTGTGTGAATGTATATATGTATAATATATAATAATATATATTATAATATATATAGATATATATATATTATATATATATATATGTTTTAATGCCAGTGAAGGAAGAGTTCTCTATTCACTTGTTCATTATTATTCATTATACACAGCCGTCGTCGTCCTGATATTCTCTCTCTCTCTCTCTCTCTCTCTCTCTCTCTCTCTCTCTCTCTCTCTCTCTCTCTCATCTTTTCCTTTACCCGGATTTTCCATCAATATTTCCCTTCGACAACTCGTTCAAAATCCAATCCAGCTTAACAAAGAGTTTGCGAAGAAGCGAAATTTCTTCCCAGAATCGCCTCTCAATGATGTCGAAGATGAGTGTCGAACGGGAGGTGAAATCGACAAGGCATCAACAGCGCTCCTTCCAAAAACGAAAGAAGAAGACCAAAAAGATATTTAAAAAAAGGTTATATATATATATATATATATATATATATATATATATATATATATATGTGTGTGTGTGTGTGTGTGTGTGTGAAGTCTCCTTTTGAACGAACTTCTTGATATACATTTTGTCTCTCGTTTCGTATCCATTTTCCTTTTCCTGTGCATGGAAAGCTGACGGAGAAGGAAGAGGAGAGGCTTCGGTTGGGGGAGAGAGGGAGGGGGGGGGGAACGTACCAGCAGCGCCTCCATCTATAACGCCTCGCGCGCGATGCTCGTTCACAGACAGCAAGATTTAAGCTAAAGACTCCTTTTAAAAAATTTGCATACGCCCAACTTTGACGGACTTAATTATAAAATCCCTCATTAATTTTCCTCTTTATTCTTTCGCTTCGTCGTAAAAAGAATGAAATCGTTGTATATTAGATGAGGGAGAGAGAGAGAGAGAGAGAAAGAGAGAGAGAGAGAGAGAGAGAGAGAGAGAGAGAGAGGAGAGCGAGCAGGAAGAAAATCAGGAAGAGGAAACGCCAATTCCCCCAAAATGAAGAACTTTCGCATATATATATATATATATATATACACAGTGTGTGTGTGTGTGTGTATATATAATATATGCGTGTCACCTGCCTGCTCCGGGAATTGAACCCAGACCGATGGACTCGCTGTCAGTGATGTTAACCACTATACTATCGTGACGTATATACATATATATATATAAATATATAATATATACCTCGCTATCTTGTAAGGGAGTATTGCTACCTATTTAGTACTTCAGTGCTACAGTATCATTTAGAAAACTAGAAAGGAAGGGGAAATGAACAAAGGGGAAATGAACAAAGGGGAAATGAACAAAATTCGTTTATTCCTTTATACGATCGTCGATAAAGTGCCGACACCAAAAAAGGCTTTTTTTATTTTTTATTTTTTTTTTAAACCTTTATCGAACGCTTCTCAATTCTATTCGGAATGTGTTGAGCAAACACGCTTAAAATACTTTTAAAATTCGGCCCTGGCACTGGCCCTGGCACATCGATGAAAGAGAGTCTGGAAAAAAAAAAAAATTGCTATTGCAGTGAAGGCATTTTTTGAAATTTCGCTTTTTGGAAACGAACAAAAATGAATTTATTGAATAAATAAAAGTGTGTATATATATATATATATATAGAGAGAGAGAGAGAGAGAGAGAGAGAGAGTGGCGGATCTAGGATATTTCTTTCATGAGGGGCTGGTGCCTATACTGGTGCCCAGTACATCGCAGAGGAATAGCACCTTTATCTAATGCACAAAAAACACAATGTGGCTGCCCTGTTCAAGAGTCAGTAAGCGCTAATTGGTTAAGAGAGAATACACAGTCAATTTACAGTCTTTTATTTAATGCCGAAGGTAATAAGGTATTTGAAAATAATAATAATAATAACAATAATAATAATAATAATAAATAGCTAGTTTCTATCGTGACAAAGACAGTAAATCTGAGAAGATAAGAGGAAAGGCTTTTTCCCGTAAGATAAGTGGTCAGTGGGGGCGGGGGAGGAGGCTTGAGCCCCTTCAGCTTCCCTTGGATCCGCCGGTGTGTATATATATACACACACACACACATACATACATATATATATATATATATATATATACAGTATATATATATATAAGGTGCATCCAGTAAACGGGCAGAATTTAGTAACTGTTCTTAATGAAACAACTCGGGTATTTATACACTGCACCTAGTATATATGTATATATATATATATATATATACAGGGTGGGCCGTAAGTTTCCATACATAGGAAAAATAAACATTTTTTTATGGACAACCATTTTTATTTATATAATATGCTCTACATCGGTGGCTGTACGTCTTGGACCACTTCGCGGTTGATCTGCAACATTTCCAGTTTTCTGAAACTTGTTAATAAGTTTTGCCACAGTGTCGTGTGTGATGTTCGTTCCATGTTGTCTGTTAAAGTTCATTGCAACCATGCGACTGCTTCCCGACCCAGCCATCAGTATGATTTCAATTCGTTGCTCTTTCGTCAAACGCATATTCTTAGGGTATCTGAAACATAAAAACAAACGTTTAATTTTTCCTATGTATGGAAACTTACGGCCCACCCTGTATCTATATATATGTATGTATATATATATATATATAATATATATATATATATATATTCTGCTCTTTAATGTGTATATTGATGGCTTAATTAGTTCAGTTAATGAGCCACAAGTAGGAAGTTGCATAGATAACATGAGGATAAATAAGTTAGTCTATGCTAATGACAGGGTATTAATAAGCCTTCTATTAAAGCTTAAATCCAAAATTTAAAATAAATAAATAAATATCACTATAGTCTAATTAACATTTATAGTGTCTATGTTATAATAATTATTATTATTATAATATTAAAAAAATATATAATATTATACTATTTATTTTTACCAATAATATTTTTTATTTATTTAATTAAAATTTTTATAATTGTAATTGCAGAAACAATCTCATATTGGTTTTAGTTTTATTAAAACAAGGGTTCTGCAGTTCCCTCCCAAAAGCTCAACTCAACGGACAGTCGACGACTGATATTTTTACATTGACAAGTGGATCATTAAAGCGTGTAGAAGAATTTAAACATTTGGATGACATTAGCAAAGCCTCTTTGAGTGTTGACTCAGATATAAACAATATCGAAATTTCTGTGCTGTTTATAGCAAATACGATAATTATAATTAGTAACTTCAGTTTCTATACGAATGAAGCTTTTGGTGTTTATATTTATCGGCAGCAGTTTTAAGTTAATTATAAAATAGGTTATAAATTATAAAATTATAAATGGGTTCTGATCCCTTAGGGCTTAGAATATAGGTTACCTCCAAGATGATCAGCTTCGCAAATGTTTGCTGACCACAATGTCTCCACTCTCACGGAGGTATCTAGATGTGTTCCGTTATTATATATACAGTATATATAACCTTGGTTTAGCTTCCCCCGAATTGTTCATTCTGATAAAAGTCACGCTTATCACTCCACCTTAAACCTACAGTTTAACGTAGAATCCGAACCACGCCCCACCAGCAGCCCAGCGTTTTAACCCACTAGGCTGCCCAGGGTACCCATTTATCTACCAACCAATTTTTATTGTGTGGAAGGATAAACAGCTGGTTTGCTGCGCGCCGCCTGCCGTCACCGGGTCTCGATCCCGGGGGCCGATGGATTCGTAGTCAGCGACGCTAACCACTACACCACCGAGGCGTATATATATATATATATATATATATATATATATTATATTAGGAATACCTGGAAATTTAGTTCCATTTTAGATTAGAAATTGAAGGAATCTTAAAATTCCCGAAATTAGGGTAATTTTACGAGCCATTTCATGATTCCACACTCGTTTCAAAATTAAAAATTCCGTGTTAAATGCGAACATTAAAAACGAAATTATAATTACCCAGTAACAACTCTTTATGAGTCCGTACCCAGAAAAATATATTCCTGGTTAGGACAACCAGACTACATTGTCAACTTTTTGTAAACTCATACAAACTATTAATTCAACAGTGTGGTAATTGCGCTGTTTATCTTTCTCGTAATAATTAACATTGATGATTAAGTTGTAAAGTAAATCTGGTTGTGGTAAGCAAATATTTCTTCTATGTACATACAGGGTGTCCCAAAAGAAACGAAACCCATTGGAAAAATTGGAAAAATGCATATAGTATTTAACCTACCATATTTTTTTTCTATTTTTAGGTTGCGTTTCTTCTTGAACACCCTGTATTATGAGTGATGGTAAATAGTTATAAATATACAACCATAAAATTCTATATTTAACTTTAGTCTAAAATCCAAACACATATTTTATTTAACACGGTGTTCAAAATTATGAAGCTCGGTTTTGTTAAAATTTAACTAACTAAATTGTGTTACCTCAAATTTTACATACGTTTAACCTAACCTAAGTTTATTTTAAATTAACATCATTTATGTAGTTCAATTTTAACAAAACTTGGCGTTCATAATTTTGAACACCCTGTTAATCTAAATTCCAAATAACGTTTAGGTTTAACTTAATATAGATATTTTTTTTGTATGTGTGGACTCATCAAGCGTTCTCAGACAACATTTTGTGAGAGTATCGAACCATTATAGAAATTCCGTTAAAAGACGTTGATGAGGACTTATTAGTGGATTTTGGATTCGGACCGGCGGCCCATCTAAGGCGCGCCCTCGTCACACGCGGGCGGATCTCTTCGCTCGTCTCGTCCCTCGTCGCAGAAGGACAAACTATTTTAAAAAAATAAATTTACCGAGGAAAATATTCGGATCAAGTAAAGATAAGCACCCCCAACCTTTTTTAGTTAGCTTTATAAGGCTAAACTAACGAAAATATCACGACTTAACCTAACCAATAGTTAGGTCAACTGTACGCCCTTGACAATTAGTTAGGTTAGGTCGTGATATTTTCGTTAGTTAGCCTTATAAAGCTAACTAAAAAAGGTTGGGGGTGCTTATCTTTACCGATCCAAATATTCAAGCGAGAGATGTTTCTCATCAAACAGAAATTTCTTCGTCTGATCTCGCAGCGAAATAGATGAATGTGCAACGTAAAGTTGTTCCAAACAGAACCCTGTTTCTAAAAATTTAATTGTTCCATTTGCTGAAGCTATTATGGAACGATTTCTTGGTAAAACGAATGGTCCAACATAGAAGCCGTTGGAATATCTTTCCTTCCTGGACCAATTATGGACCAATTATATCGACACTAAAAATTGATTCAGAATTGGTCCAGAGAGGAAATAGGAACAATTCGTTTTACCTAGAAATCGTTCGAGAAGTGGTTCAAATGGAACGATTTTTTTTACAAACGGTGTTTCTGTATGGAACAACTTTTCTTTACAATGTACAAATGGTTACAAGTGTAGAAAAACTATATCATTCTATGACAAAAGTACATGAAAACGAAGCAACATTACTGTGATAATAAAATGGGTGAATTAACCGGTGCTCTCAAGTACTTTTTCATTCACAGGCAGTGCACAGAAAACAAAGACTTCCCTGCAACCTTCCAAGATAGAAATATTATCTTCTATCGTCTCAAATAACTCAAAATAGCAATTTTGAAGACCATTTCTTCTCTCTAAAGAAGTTATGTATCATTAAAAGAAGTTATTTTATCATCTGACAAGAAGTTTTGATACCGAAAAGAAGGAAAAACTTCCCTAGAATGCGCTTTCAAAAAGAAGTTATAAGTTCTAAATTTAGAAGGTTTTATTTCAAGTATGCAAAATATGTGAAAAAGTGTGTGTGTGTGTGTGTGTGTGTGAGAGATAGAGAGAGAGAGAGAGAGAGATAGAGAGAGAGGTTCTATTCGTAATTGTAGGTGAAACGCGTTTTGTATTCCATTCTCACTGTTTAAATGCATGGAAATTCTCTCTCTCTCTCTCTCTCTCTCTCTCTCTCTCTCTCTCTCTCTCTCTCTCTCTCTCTCTCTCTCTCGCCAATCTACCAATTAAAGTGATGTGACGACGACAACCAACAACAGACAAACCTATAACGAATGAAGGTTTCGGCAATCCCCTTCTTCTTACCTTCTCAGGAAACGTTCTCACTTACACACATCATGTACGTAAATTTCATGTACACGAACTGGAAAATGGATCTGGAATTAGTAAGAGTTGTATTACATGAATTGGAATAACTGCTATACGCAAGAAAAGTAGTCCATTGGTTACATGGAAAAGATACTCGTATTTCACTGAAATTTGAAAGAAATTACTCCATTAATTAAGATTCACCCTGTTTAAAACTGCAAAAGATTAATCTCATAAATGTTTTAATTGTTCTCTGTTTAATTCCACATCGTAATCTCTGATCTGGATCGTGTATACAGTTACGTGTGTGTGTGTGTGTGTGTGTTTTAAGAATATCAATATGTAATGCGCAAAAGATCCGTTAACATATACTATTCTTTTAATATCGCATATCCTTACAGCTCATATGCAAAACAATTTCAAATACCTTATCTGCGCATGCGCTTAAAAAGTATTTCAACTAAATATATTGCAGACAGTTTCCACCCACAAAAAAAAAATTAAATACGTTTTTTACAACTAGAATACTTTTTTATTTTTCTTCGTACGTAATATAACAACATTTGCATATTCAGAAACGAATGAAAAGACTTGGGAACCGAATTAGAGAGAGAGAGAGAGAGAGAGAGAGAGAGAGAGAGAGAGAGAGAGAGAGAGCTAATATGGAAACGGAACTACAGAGTGAGACAATGAGAAAAAAGAGAAAAGATAGGCAGTCGGAAAATGAGGGTCTGCCGACCATATAATATTACCGGAATGCTGATATCTCGTCATAATAGCCTATTTTCGGAATTTTAGTCTGAACTATTAGACAAAAAGCCTTTGCGAATCTTGGGAGGCAAAATCGCTACAATAACGATAGGCGAGGATTTGGCCGACTGGTTTAATAGCAAAACGATCACAATTGTCTCCTACGATAGCGATATTAGACCGAGAGAAAGGAATTACGAAAAGGGGGTAAAGGAAGGGGCGAGGACTTTGGCACTTGGAGAAGGGAGTGAGGTCTTTGGCACTTGGGGACTGGGAGGAAGAACTGTCTCTCAAATGCCACAGAAGAACTGATAGGAAAAGACGATGATCACGAATAAGTTAATATATAAAACTGATATGTGTGTGTGTGTGTGTGTGTGTATGGGATGAATTTCACAATTAATCACGTGAAATGAATGAATGATGTAAATCCACAAGGGAAAAAAATTATTCCAAGGCCTTTCGTGTATTCAGAAGTACATTCCCTGCACGAGGTGTACTTCTGAATACACGAAAGGCCTTGGAATAATTTTTTCTTTTTCCTTGTGGATTTACATTATATATATATAATATATATATATATATGCACCATCGGTGGATCGTGAACTAACTTTTAGGTGGGTATGCTAGAGGGTTATAAATTGATGACTACTTACATGATAATGTCTTCACATGTGATATATGCATGTTCTACGACATAAATTCTAGGAGGAGATTGTAGACACCAATCGACCATGGAAGTACTCCAGGGGGAACGTTAAGCAGAAAATAGGGAATACGCGAGGAAAAAGAAGTGGAAGAAGAATTGGAATACGCGAGGGTACAAATAAACACCTTGTTGAATGCTAACTTACCAGTTCGTAGAGGTAACGCAGAAAGCGAGAATACCTTGATTATGAATAAAGTGTCGACACTATGACAAAATAAAAAAGATGTCACTTTTTGCGTGACCAATTTGCATAGAATACCGGGAACGAGTTTCGGGCGAAAGCTCCTTCGGAAAACATAGCCTTTATGGCTGTTTTCCAGAGTTAGGTGAAAGACTCCAGTTCCAATACTGGTAATTTTTACAGATGACTTTGACGTTCTATTCCTCAAACATAATGACGAGGTGAAAAATTCATTAAATGAAATAAAATACCAATAAAACGCGGTATCTTTCGAACAATTTCGTTCAGAGATAGATGCGTTGAAAGAAACGCTTCCTGCGAGACCCTCGTAGGCAAATGTGATCAAGCGCACCGCAAACCGAATTAGGAGAGCGACGGACAGCGGGTGAAATGTAATTCCTCCATCTTCATCCCCTCCCCCAAAAGTGGGGTGGCATTGTTTCCCGATGAGGTAACAAGCAACCTTCCTCTCGTTCAGGAAGGGTCACCGGTTCCTAAGGTTGCAAATACTAATCAACGCGTGTGATGAGAGTCAACAACACCTTCGCAGAGAACAACACTAATAGTAATAACTGGAACCGTTCATCGCCAAGAGGCGAGGTGCCATTTCTTTCTCCTTTGCTTCCTGCAGTAGGAAAAGAACATTCGGGTTATTTAAACTAAAAAAAATATTTCGCAAATGATGTAACTGTGTTCTGTACATCGTCCCATTACGTACTTAAGAGGTGAGTTAAACAACCCAAAACATCAGTAGTAGTAGTAGTAGTAGTAGTAGTAGTAGCAGCAGTAAGTAGAGACAAAAAAGGTATGACTCGAATTTGCGTCTTCGTCTCTGTTCTGGAAACTCGAGAGGATAAAAATATAAATAATTAATTCACCAAACATATCAAAGCGTCAGGATAAAATTCTTGCACTGCACCCTCACATTATTACATATAAACCTACAAAATAGTAATAATAATAATAATAATAATAATAATAATAACTGTGATAGTTGTAGTAATGTCTAATTAAAAATTAGAATGTTTTGTTTATATTAAAATTATATTTAATTAGAATGCTTTGGTTATAAGAAATTAATAGAGAGTATAATGATGTTTAACAAATGTAATTGCGATGAATTGTGGTTTGTTTATATTAAAAATTGTAAGATGCATAGTTGGCAACACTCTCTCGGCCCAAGTGGGACGAGAGAGAGAAATATCCAAAAATGGGCAGTCACCTTGCCTTGCGTTTAAAAAGGTGACTTTTCGTGTTAGAATGTAATTGTGAATTTAGGCTATTCTTTGTCTCTCTCTCTCGACTTAAGTATTATAATTAAATTCCCCCCTCGCATTACCCCGTTTAACTAAGTCTGTTTCGGCAATAATAAAGTAGTAAAAAGTGTAATGAAGATTATAATTAACCCCAGTCTCCCTTTGCATTGTTAATGGTTTTCGACTCGGCCAGGCTACCGTATTTATACAGTACAGCGAAAGCGATAAATGGAAAACAGAGTAAAGGAAATAATTATACAAATGAAGGAAGGGGAATCACTACATAGTTACTTTATAATTAACTTCATGGCAATCGTACGCATTAGTGTTTAATCTTTTATCGATATCTATTACCTTCATACACTAAATTCATATAAAATATTAATTGAAACATACCCTGAATGAGGTGGGTATGAAGGTAGACTTGCGGCAAAGGAGAGTAACTCCCTATTTACTAAAAAAAAACACTTTAAGACAAAAATGTTCCTTCTCAATTTTCAGGAAAATGAAGAAGGAAGATTTTGAAGAAGATTCACAAAAATGGAGAATGTCAAAACGAAATAATTATTTCTTTACTGACAAGTATATTTAAACTAAATTATTCGCAGAATACGAGAAAACACCCCACATCTATACAGGGTGTTCCATAAGTCCGATCTCATAGGAAAATTTATTTTGAATTAAATTTACGAATGTTCAAATTTATGTCTTGTTTTGGGACCTTTTTTTGGGGGGTTGCGGGCACAATAACACGCAGTAGCTAATATGGAAGTGAGTTACACTCGCGAGGAAAAGGCCATTGCTCCATATGGTCTTTGGCCATATTAGCCATTGCCTGTTATTCTACCTGCAACAAAAAAACAGGGTCCCACAACAAGATATCAATTTGAACATTTGTTTTACTTCTAATGTATTAATTTTTGTAAATTTAATTTAAGATAAATTTTTTCTAAGAGATCGGACTTATAGGACACCCTGTATAATCTAAGATCAATATGAGATCTATATATATAAATCTATAGATCTACGATCTATATAATATACTAAAATAACAAACTTCGATTCGTTTCTTCTTGTACAGCTTACAAGGCGTGAGAGAAGACGTAGGACCTACATTTCGTCGACAAGACCCAACTATCGACACCTTAAAAGCCTTACATCATAACCTAACCTAACCTAACCTAACTTACCGTAAACTAGCCTATCTTAACCTAACCTAACTTAATCTAACCTACATTATACTTGTCGATAGAATGTCCAGTCGATCAGATGTCGTCATACCGCAGTTTTATATGAAACTTTCTCACCCGAAAGGAAAAATGAAACAACAGTGTGTGTGTGTGTGTGCGTGCGTGTGTGTGTGTGTGTGTGTGTGTGTGTGTGTGTGTGTACTGCATACTCTTGTTTCACTATAAACATTATATAAAATTTAAATTGTTGTTATATAGATTTTAACGCTATAGCGACTATAACGAAACGTCGGACGAAACGTCATTAGCCCGCTTTTCTCTCGACGTGACATTTCATCGACAGAGCCATTGTCGGCAAAATGTTTTTGTCGACGAATCGCTCTGACCAATGATTAAAGATTGTTTTTCTGAACTTATACCAATTTCGGCGACAACCTAATATAATCTAACCTAACCTAACTTAATCCAACCGAATAATAGCTTGTCGATAAAATGTCAAGTCGATCAAATGTCGTAAGACCGATTATGATGTTATAACGACTGTAACGAAACGCTGTCCCGAAAATGGCCTTACGATATCTTATCAACTCGGCATTCTATCGACAAGTTATTATTAGGTTAGATTAAGTTAGGCTACGCTAGGTTAGGTTACGTTATCTTTTTATAGTGTCGATGGTTTGATCTTGTGTAGGTATAGGTCCGTTTTTCCTACCATTTATGAATTTTTGCTGAATTTTTAAAATTTTCATTATTATTTTAACTGGTTTTAATTTTTCGGCGAACTTATTTCCATAAACATTTTGAGTGCAATAACCGCACTGAAATAAGATAGAAAGAGAAAAGGCAATAAAATAAGAAACTCAAAGCTAGTGGGACTCGAAGCCCACGTCGCGTGGTCTCGGAGTTCGCACGGTATCGATCACGTCATATAAACCCCCACCCCCCAAAAAGAGTTTCGTTCAAGTTTCCCACTTTAATACCATTTCTCTTCCCTTCTTTCCGTAAACATACAATTGGGTATTTATAAAAGAACAATTGGGTATTTATATAAGGACAATTGGGTATTTATGAAAGAACAATTGGGCATTTACAAAAGGAAAAATAAGAATTCTTTGTAAATTAGACTTATTGGAAAATGTTTCGGTTTCCTTAATCGAGAACCTTCTCAGCAGAAGGTGGAGAAGGAATAAATTCTCGTTTACAGAGAGAGAGAGAGAGAGAGAGAGAGAGAGAGAGAGAGAGATGTATTAAAATCGAAGCATACTCAGTCTTAGTTACCTTAAATGTTGCACAGAAATAACGATTCAGGTATCATCGTTGTAAGAGCCTTAGTTTGCTTCCACCCGAATTGTTCATTCTGACGAAGGCCAAGCTTGTTGCCCGAACTTAGACCTATAGTTTAACTTGGAATCCGAACCACGACCAACCAAAGAAGTAAAAAATTACGAAGTCCGCCCGGGCTTAAACTCACGACTTCCCATCAGCAGCCTACCGTCTGAACCACTAGGGTACACATTACCAACCAAGTTTAATTTTTGTATGGAAGGAAGAACAGCTGGGTGAGCTGAGAGCCGCTTGCTCTCGCCAGGAATCGAACCCAGGCCGATGGATTCGTATTCAGTTATGCTAACCACTACACCACCGATGCCCATTGTATAAACATAAAAATATTTTTGCTTTCGAAAACAGAAATAAAAGAACCCTTCAGAATTATAAGTTCTGAAATATTTCAACCAATAAAAGTCATATGATTGGAAATAAATACCGAATTCTTCCTTCTTCTTCTTCTTTTTCTTCTTCTTATTTTGGTACTAAAAATTCTTTAAAAATTTTTCTTATCGGAAAAGCATTTCGATAAAAAATAAATGAATGACCCTCGAATACTTGAAGAGATCATAAAATATATTCTGTTCAAGTTAAACATTGATTTGGAATGCATTTAGATACATTCCACCTCACTGACCATTTCCTCCTTTTGGGAGAAATAGAATTTCACATATGGTGGAAGGGAAATAGAGGTAAATAGAAAAGAAAGATGAGGGGGAGAGGGGAAGGGAAAACAGAAAAGAAAGATGAGGGGGGAGGAAAAAAAGGGGTAAACGAAAAAAGAAAGATGAGGGGAAATGTAAGCAAAAAAGGAAGATGAGGGGAGAAAGGTAAATAGAAAAGAAATATGAGTGGAAAAGGGGTGAACAGAAAGGAAAAATAAAGGGGAGAAAGAAAAGCGAACAGAAAAAAGGTGAGGGGAAATAAAGGTAAATAAAAAAGTGAACAGAAAAGAGAAATTAAAAGCAAAAACCAATAAAGAAAGAGGACGAAAAGAAAGATGAACAAAACATCAAGAAAAATATGAAGGAGAATATAAAAGAAAGGAAGATAAAGGCAAATGAAAGAGCTCTGAATGATTTAACGGTTTGTTTATGCTAACATCTTAATAACGCAAATGTAAATAGAAATTACAGAATTATATCTGTATCTTACATCGCATTATTTATTTTTTTTTTAATAAAAGGTTCTGTTTTAATTCAAGGTTTATACTCGTAGAACTGTGTGAATCTCGCATTCAAGATTGTAGATCTAAAATTGTGGAGTTTACACGCAGAAGTTGCTTTTATAGCTCAAAGAAGTGTTCGAAAGCGTACTTTCATTATACTTTAAGCATTTATCATGAATTATTTCCGGCTGGAATCGATAGGTTAAGAATTTTTATGTGGCCAGCGATTAAATGCTTCCGTTAGGGGATCGGTTAGCTAGAAAATGGTCTATAGCACTATAGTGCAGGCTCCCAACAAAATCAGGATGTTTGAATTACATTCTCTTTGTGTGTGTGTGTGTGTGTGTGTGTGTGTGGTGTGTGTGTGCCGTATTAAGATGCCTCAATATTAAGTGAATTTTCACTGTTTTGTGGTTTCAAATAATGTATTTTACGATATATTTCCTCATTAAATTCAAAACAAAAATTCTAATCCAACACTTATAATGATCTTAAATTTTACAAGTTACTGTATATCGTTAAAATTTGTTAAACCATATCAGTGCATTTACACTTTCCTATTTAAAATTATTTACAAAAAATTATAGCATTCAATTTTTATAATTAGACCATTTTACTGACCCTTTTCATCCTGTTATTTTATAGCACTGTATAGTGTATACATTATGTATGAGACGTATTAAACTCATTATTTGGTAAAACAAAATCATTATTTTGGTGAAACATTTTACTTCGTGTTTATAAAAATTACACTTTGTATATTCATATACGAGTATAATTGAAAGAAAAGGGAGTTGTTTCATGTACAGTATGTTGTTTGGATAAAAAGTATTCGCGTACCGTATATGTGTGGAGTTTTGTGAGTGGACATTTTTTTGGCCGCTCCGAAAAACACACATTTTCGGTTAACTTAACTGATCCTCTCAATTTTATTGTACTGGTGTACCCGGTAGGTAAATTTTACTTACTTTTTTGTCATTTTTTTATTTTGTAGGTAAGCTCTTAATTTTTTGACTCTCAAGAATTTTAATGCAAATTTCATGGGTGATGCTTTTATTTTTTAAGTTGGTTGGTTAAAGTTTTGATCGGAATCGTAAGTGGTTGTTGTAGATTGTCTATTGTATGATTAAGAACGCGATTTTAAAAAGGTTATAGAATGGATTTTTTTTTTTAGCACGTCTCTTGTATAATTTAATGTTTATGAATTTTACTTTTTCTGTCATACGTAAACTTATACAGAGATGCACCTTTAGAGAAAATTGGACACTTGTTTGTCACACACACGCACACACACACGTATCTCCGCATAAGCGAAGTACTATGTTTACATACAGCTATGGCCAAAAGAGTTGAAACACCCATTCTCCTACAGGGTGAGCGAAAAGTCCTTGTGCATTTGCAAGAAGTGTAGTGAATCTGTACCTGCACTGTGTTGGAAGTGGACAGGCGCACAGGGACTTTTCACTCACCCTGTAGTTCTGTGAAGATATAACAAATACCTAAATGGATAAAACACCGTATACTTAATGTCCTAATATTTGTTAAACAAAAACAACAATACATGATGTGTGGTACCTCCCCTTCTTAGTCTCTGAGCATCCTTCAGGTCTTACAGTGACGACCCTTGTTTTTACATACTACATGAATCCCCTCTGGCATGGAGCAAACGCTGGATGTTTGAGCTGTTTTGTAAGGCCTGCCAAGCTGTCTGAAGGTTTAATTCCAGTTCATTCCGGTTTCGTGACTGCCTTTCTCGTATCGCCTAACCCACGATCCCCCTGAGATTCTCGACTGGGTTAAAATCTGATGAGTTTCCAAGACAGCCTACTAAAGGAGCGATGTTATAATCACCCAACCACTTCTTCACTGTTTTTGATCGGTGACAAGATGAACCATCATCCTGGAAGAAGAAATCTTCAGAAAACTGGAGTCATAATGTTGGTACCAGGTAGTCTCGAAGAGTTTGGAGGTGCCATTTCGTGTTCATCACTGTCCATTTGGTAGAATATGTGGGAATTCTGTTCCTCGACTGAAAAAGTATTCCTGATAGTAACAGTCTCAGGATGCTTTGTCGTGGGTAGCGTACACTCCGGGTTGAAACGCTAACCCTTTCTTCTGTGGACACGAATTCCTCCTTTGTTGCTGAAGTAGTTGAAAGGGTATTCGTTCGATGAAATGACTTTACACCAGTCACCCTCAGTCCAGTCCTGATCGTCCTTATCGTCCTTATCTTTATTATAAAATTTGAGGTGGTCCTGAATGTTCTTCCGACTTAGAAGAAGCTTCTTTGCAGGCCTGCGTGATAAAAAACCATTCTCCACCAATCGTCTCTTGACTGTGCGTGACGATGCTTGCACTCTTGCTTCCTGTCACTCTCTCTGCACGTGCACGCTGCTGGCCAGCCTTTCGCGGAGACTGGATCGACGCAGAAAGTAATCCTGGCGTTCTGAGCTGACTCTTGGCCGTCCTGACTCTTGTTTCATACCCACCTGTCTTCTGCCTCCTTTTACTGATCCTTGAGACAATAACGTCTGGCAGCACTCTGACGGCTGCTCAGGCCTTCCTGATGAAGGACAATGATGGCTGACCTAATCAGAACTAACATATTTTTCCGAAAATAAATAAGTTTCGAAATTTTCCTATAAATTTTTTAATTTTTCGAAGTACAAAAGATGTTCCATTACAAAAAAATATACTTTTGTACATCTGTGAATTATCACACACTCTATCTCACTAAGGTCCATTTGCTTATGCACCCGCACACAGACACACACACACACACACACACAAAACAGCCAATATAGAGAGAGAAATTGCACAAATGCAGCATCATATTCCATCAAAGAAAGGAGAGAGAGAGAGAGAGAGAGAGAGAGAGAGAGAGAGAGAGAGAGAGAGAGAGAGAGAGAGAGAGAGAGAGCCGTCTATGAAAGTAAAATATAAGCACGAAATAATCTAAAAATAAATAAGTAGTTCTCAGCACAAGAAATTCCTTTTCTTCTCTTTTTTGCGTGTGCAGCGAGACGACTAAATGTGTTGCTGGAACGAACTCTCATGAAAAAAAAACCGGAAGCAAAAATTTTTACTTTATTATCTGAAAATAAATAATTCTCGTGGAATATTTTAGAATTATTCTTTAGAAATGGATTCTATTTTATATTTTATGTTCACTTAAATCTGAATTCCATTAATTTCTTTAGATTTTAACAAAAATACTGTACGATATATATATATATATATATATATATATATATACATTTAACTGCAAACACGCAGTATAATTAACGTAAAGAACGACGCTTGTATAGGAGAATATTCCGCGCAAGATGAGGAGAGAGAACGAAACAAATGAAAAAATGAGGTAACCACCCGGGAATCGAACCCAGGATCTTCCGATTGCCGGTCAGATATGATAACCATTACACCACGGGCCTCACTCGAACAAATGCCGTAATTCTCCTACATACGCGCAGAAACCATATATATATATATATATATATATATATATATATATATATATATGATACACAGACCGTGCATGGAACAAGGAATGCACGGTCTGTGTGTATCATAAAAAACTCAGGGAACCATTCTGAGTTCATTCCCATATATATATATATATAATATATATATATATATATATATATATATATATATATATATATATATATATATGTTACGTTTTTTTTGCGAAATCGATCTTTTTGCAGATTCTCTGGTCAGTTTGCAAAGAAACCAAAACAATAGTAATTTTACAAAATGACCTTAAATGTTTGATCATTTTTCAAAAACACACAAAAATCAGTCAATTTGCAAAAAACACAAAAATCAGCCACTTTGCAAAATCACCAATAATCTTGTCGGTGTATTTGCAAAATTTCTTGTTCTAATACTGTAGAACCTTCTAACTCCTAACGTAACCTAACCTAACCACAATGACACTGTTGATTAGGTTAGGTTAGGTTAGTTAGGTTAGGAGCTAGAAGGTTCTACAAGTATTAGAACAAGAGATTTTGCAAATACACCGACAAGATTATTGGTGATTTTGCAAAACTGACCGATTTTTGTGTTTCTGCAAAAGTGATCAAACATTTAAGGTCATTTTGTAAAATTACTATTGTTTTGGTTTCTTTGCAAACTGACCGGAGAATTTGCAAAAAGACCGATTTCGCAAAAAAAACGTAACATCATAATTAAACATCATAATTAAACAAGTTAAATTAACTAATGCTACACGACCATCGGCGGAAATTAAAAATACCTGAAAAGTTATAGAATTATTTAAATGGACTTGATTTTTTTTTACTGTTCCCTTTGTGATATATATATATATATATATATATATATATATATATGAAAATTATTTCACGAAGGTAACACGTGAAAAATATTTATGATGAATAAAACCACGAAGGAAAGGAAACACAAAATGGTGCTCAAGCGCTTTCGTCTAATGACATCCTCAGGAACACATCCTGAGGATGTCATTAGACGAAAGCGCTTGAGCACCATTTTGTGTTTCCTTTCCTTCGTGGTTTTATTCATCATATATATATATATATATCGGTGGAAATATGAGTAAAACGCAATTGCACTGAAGTTTGGTTCAACAGGCACTGCCGAGTGGCGTTCATTTAAATGTAATGGGATCCATCTTCCAGCAAGATAATGACCCAAAACACTGCAATAGTTAACGAGGTTTACTTGGAGAGGCCTCCTAAACAGACTGAAAGGGTCCAATTGCTCAAGTTTCAACCACAAAGTCCTGATCTAAACCCCACTGAACAATTGTGGAAAGAACCAAAAAAAAAAAATTATGTTTGAAAAAATGAAACCAGCAAGTTTACATGACCTCTGGCGTATATTGTCAGTTCGAAGTGGCAAGCAATTCCTTCAGAAGGGTCCAAGATCTGGTTGATTGAATGACTTCGACATACGAGACCATTATCCATGCTTGAGGAGATCCCACTAAATACTGAATTTGTAAATTATTAAGTCATTTACTGTAATTTATTTGTACGTTTCGTATTTTAGTTTCTAAATTATGTATTAAATATGAAATAGGATGATATATATATATATATATATATATATATATATATATATATATATATATATATATATGCGCCTCGGTGGTGTATTACAGTAGTTAGTATCGCTGACTAGGAATCCGCCAGCCCAGGTTTCATTCCCGACTAGGACAGGCGGCGGTCGGCTCACCCAGGTGCCTCATACTTCCATACCAAAAAAATTATGGTTGGTAGATTAATGGGTACCCCTGGGTAACCTGGTGATTAAGACCCTGGGCCGTTGAGTGGGAATTCGTGAGATCGAGTCCGGATTCCGGATAAGGACTTTGTAATTAGGTTGTGTTCAGATTCCACGTTAAGGTCTGTGGTGGGGTAAAAATTTTGTTCTTTGTCAGAATGAACAAGTCGGGCGGAAGCAAAATCAAGATTTATTAAATGATAATCTCTCTCTCTCTCTCTCTCTCTCTCTCTCTCTCTCTCTCTGCATACACACACACACCTCGTTAACTACGTTCAGGTTCCGTATGTTGATCTCTCTTCACATGAAGGTCAAGCTGGTGGCCTCGTCTCTAGGCCTGGCTTGGTGGAGAAGCGAGTTGCTTTCTTGCGCTCTCCACCGTACATAGCCAGGTACACCCGGTTCATCTGGTACAGTCCTAAGCCAGGCATCTAGTCTTCTCTTCAAGACTTCAACTGTGACCCCTGAAACGTTTCTGTGGTCCTTTGGAAGATGGTTAAACAGTCTTGGGCCCCTGACAACCAAGCTATTTTCCTTCAGTGTTGAGGAGGTCCCTTGTCGGGCCTTTAATTTGGGAACACTACACATTCTGCCTGTCCTATTTCCCAGTGTTGTTTGAATGGTAATTGGGTTTAGTTTTAGGTTTGGTACCAGTTTTTCGATCATTTTCCATATGTAGATTATGGTGTACCTCTCTCTTCTTCTTTCCAGGGAGTACAGATTTAGTTTACGTAGTCTTTCCCAGTAGTTGGGTTCTTTGTAGCCATCAATCTTGGCTGTGAAATGTATCTGCGTTTCTTCTAGTTTATTAATTTCTTCCTTTTTATACGGGGACGTCAAAACTGAGCATTTTTCAAATTTTGGTATGATCAGTGTTCTCAGCAGGGGAATCATTACTGTCTTGTCCCTCCTTTTGAACGTTCTTAGTACTTGTCCCGCGACTCTCTTTGCTTTGTTTATTGTTATCTGATTTTGTGTCTCAAATTTGGCATCATCGGTCATTACTACCCCCAAGTCGACCGCTTTCGTGCTTCTCTGAATTTCCTGTTTATCTGGAGCACGATATGTAGTTTGTTTAAGTTCTTCATTTCTACCATATCTCAAGAGCTGAAATTTCTCGGTGTTAAATGTCATATTGTTGTCTTCTGACCATTTGTATATTTTGTTCGTGTTCCTCTGCAAGGCCTCCACTTCATTTGCGTCGTTGATTTTTCTGCTGATCTTTGTATCAGGATGTTACTATATTGTTACTGTTTACTCCACTGTCTATGTCTGTTAGCATGATAATGAACAGGAGTGCGGCCAGTACTCTACCTTGTGGTACTGAGCTGCGTACTTCTGATTCTGATGATGATACACCTTGAATTTTGACGACCTGTAGACGTTCTCTGAGGAAGTTGTAGATCCATTTTCCCACTTTGCCTGTTATTCCCATATGTTTCCTTTTATGTGCTATTATACCATGAGCGCATTTGTCGAAAGCTTTAGCAAAATCTGTGTATATGACATCATAGTTTTTATTGCCTTCAAGTGCATCTAGGATATTGATATAGTGCTTTATAAGTTGTGATAGGCATGATCTTCCTGATCGGAATCCGTGCTGATTTTCGTTGATCTCTCCACTGTCTCCAAGTAACTTTAACGAAATACACAGACCTAATGTGTATGGAACAAGGAACCCTTCCGTGATAATTCACTAATCAACAGCCAAAATGTATCTTCGATGAAACCATCATTTCTTTAGTAATTCGACGTCGCTGAATCCGAAAATGACCTTCATTTTGCATGATTGGTTCGCGTTTAGAAGATACACGGGTGCCCTGTTTTCATTATTTCCCAATTGAAATGAATATATCATTGAAGCATAACATATGGCAACACTGTAGAATGTGCTCGTTTGGCAACCTCGTTGTCTGGCGCCATCTTGAGTACATCGTAAATCCCTTTAGCTCAGTTCTAGAGTGACGCTTGTTGTGGTGACACTTTATTTCACATTTTGACATAGTGCTTTTGTAGTGTTTCCTCGTAATTTGCACCTGCGGTTACTTCATGACATATAGAGTGTAGTGCGTGTTAAAGCGTAATCTTGCGATCAGTTTCTCATTGACGTTATAAGCAAAATGCCACGTAAATGCGTTAATGACTCAAATAACTTTTGCTATATTTGCGGCAAAGTAACATTAAAATCGCAAAAGAAGACGTTAACACCTGCCATCAAGAAAGCGTACCACCTTTATTTTAAGTGCAAATTAGGAGATCAGGACAAAACGTGGGCGCCGCATATATGCTGCATTACATGTGCAACTACATTACTTGAGTGGTACAATGGGAAACCGAGGTCAATGGGCTTCGGCATCCCCGTCGTGTGGAGGGAACAAAGTAACCACGTGGATGACTGTTTATTCTGCATGGTTTCGCCATTACGTGGAATTAGTAAGAAGAAAAAATGGACCCTCAAGTATCCTAATGTTCCATCCGCCATTCGACCTGTGCCCCATAACGAAGACATACCTGTGCCCAATCCTCCTACCTCCTCAGACACCCTCGATTTGGATGACGAAGAGCATCCTGTAACGAGTACAGATGAAGACATTGCACATCCCACAACATTACAAGATACCGACTTTGTGCCCAGTGAACTGTCTACAGAACCGCATAAAATCACCCAACACGAACTGAATGACCTCATCAGAGATTTGGACTTACCGAAGTCTAAGGCAGAATTGCTCGCCTCACGCCTTCAACAGTGGCATCTTCTTCATGATGATGTCCAAATATCCATGTACCGCACTAGGCAATCCACGTTGGAGACTTTCTTCATCAAACATGGTGACTTCGTGGTGTGTACAGATGTTGTTGGTTTAATGAATGCTCTAAATATAACATACAGAGATGACGAATGGAGGTTGTTCATTGATGCCTCTAAGCTAAGCCTTAAGGCTGTACTTCATAACAAAAACGAAAAAGCTGCCATTCCAATTGGATATTCTGTCCACATGAAGGAGACATATGAAAATATGCAATATCTGCTTCACCACATAAACTACAACGCTCACAAATGGAGCATATGTGGTGATTTGAAAGTGGTCGGCATGTTACTTGGTCTCCAGCAGGGTTACACGAAGTACTGCTGCTTCCTTTGCGAGTGGGACAGCCGTGCTAGGTCACAGCATTATGAAAGGAAGGAATGGCCTCTAAGAGAACGTTTAGTGCCAGGTGTGAAAAACGTTTCGTGCGAGCCATTAGTAGAGCCAAGCAAAATACTTCTACCACCGTTACATATTAAGTTAGGGCTTATGAAAAATTTTGTGAAGGCACTCAATAAGGATGGAAAGACATTTAAGTATCTTTTCCAGAAGTTCCCTCGACTCAGTGAGGCAAAAATCAAGGAAGGCATATTTGTTGGTCCTCATATACGAAATCTGATGAAAGATGAACATTTCGAGACACTTTTGGAGGGCGCAGAAAAAGAAGCTTGGGTCTCGTTCAAGTCAGTGTCGCAAAATTTCCTTGGAAACAACAGAGCTCCAAATGCAGATGAATTGGTGGATAATATGTTGAAGGCGTACCAAAGAATGGGATGTAACATGTCTCTAAAAATTCATTTCCTCCATTCCCATTTCGACTTTTTCCAGGCAAACCTTGGTGAAGTAAGTGACGAACATGGGGAACGTTTTCATCAGCAGATTTCAGCTCTTGAGAAACGTTACCAGGGCAAGTGGAATTCATCTATGCTGGCTGATTTCTGCTGGTCAGTAATAAGAGACACTACACAGTCAGAGTACAAGAGACAGGCCAAGAGGAAACGACATTGAAGTGAGTGTGCTCCTTAAAATACATATATGTTGTGGGATAAATTTTTACCAGTACTTACACAATAATTACCATGATATCTTAAAAACGCGAACTAATTAAACAATTTCACTATCATTTTCAAATTCAGCATGCAAAAATACATAAGAATCGGCTACTTTCATTAAAGATACAAAAAATTCCTTAAAATTTGTTGACCAGTGATAATTAAATCCACTATCGTCCGATTAAGTAATGGTAAATGGCAAATACTGAAGTTTTTCTTTTTCATCATGGAAGCCCAACGTGGGCAACAGGTCACTAGCAAAGGAGCCACAAAATATAGCTTCCCTCACCAGCTATCTGCTAAACAGATAGGAACCAGCTTTGGGACAAGGTCTAGGGTTTAAAGCTAACCAAGACAACTACATTCAGAATCTCAGTATACGCAAGAAACGCTTTGCATTTACGTCGGATTGAATACATCAAAGAAAAAAGGTAACTATTGTATTTTTAGCCAAAATTCAAAATTTAAATCTCAACCGGCAACTTTGAGGGCCCACTTTCAAGGCACTTAACACGTCTATTTAATATGATACAATTAAATTATTTAATTATCTCAGAAGAGCTCCTTGTTCCGTGCATATTAAATTTGTGTATATATATATATATATATATATATATATATATATATATATATATATATATATATATATATATATATATATGTGTGTGTGTGTGTGTGTGTTTGTATATATATATATATATATATATATATGCGCCTCGGTGGTGTAGTGGTTAGCGTCGCTGACTACTAATCCATCGGCCCTGGGATCGACACCCGGTGACGGCAGCCGGCGTGCAGCAAAACCCAGCTGTTCATCCTTCCACACAATAAAGAAAGTGGTTGGTAGATAAATGGGGACCCCTTGGTGGCCTAAACGCTGGGCTGTTGCTGGGGCGTGGTTCGGATC
Organism: Bathynomus jamesi; assembly: GCA_023014485.1. Classification (NCBI taxonomy): domain Eukaryota; kingdom Metazoa; phylum Arthropoda; class Malacostraca; order Isopoda; family Cirolanidae; genus Bathynomus; species Bathynomus jamesi. Next base: position 588,647 of record JAJOZX010000278.1, on the reverse strand, counting down.
CCACGTTAAACTGTAGGTCTAACGTGGAGTGAAAAGCTTGACCTTCGTCAGAATGAACAATTCGGGCGGAAGCAAAACCAAAGGTTAACCAAAGTTTATATACCTTTCAACCTTTCAAATGTTCCGTCCGATGATTCCTCATTTCACGAAGGTCAAGCTTGTCGCCCCCTCCTCCTACATATATATACACACACATGTATGTATGTATGTATGTGTATATATATATATATATATATTAGTGATGTAGCGGATGTCATTTTTTTCACATCCGCGGATGCGGATGCGGATGAGGATGTTTGATTTCAACATCCGCGGATGCGGATGAGGATGTTTGATTTCAACATCCGCGGATGCGGATGTCTACATTTTCGTTATTTTTTAGGATATATTCGAGATTTGTTGTGTTTAACGTATATAATAAGTTATTATATAGAGAGAGCTGTAGCTATAATGTAGTATAATTGATTAATTGTACAATAATTGCTGTACTTTTCTCTGAACATATAAAATAATATCAAGCATCTAACTAATATAGAAATCAATTAGTGAATTCGTCTGCAAATGAATTCGTTATATTTTGTTGAGTTTCAGCCACAATTAGAAACCATAATTGTGTTACCAGGATGCGGGACGTGAACCCAACTCAAATGCACCCCACCGACCTCTTTCCCCAACCTCCACCCTTATAGAAAGAGATCTTTAATTAGCTTGATAACTATTTATATTAAGTTTAAAGTTTTATTAGGCATATTTATAAATGAGTAATTAAAATAAAGTAAACTAAGATGTTCATCGTTTAATGTTCAAACTTAATTATAGGAAGGTTATGCTTAAGGAACATTAATTTTTCTGCCTTTTCTGCTGCCAGTCTGTTTCTCTTTTCATCATATATTAATCCAGCACTGCTAAATAATCTCTCGCTTGGTACGTTTGTTGGAGGACAGGCTAAATGTTTCCTTGCAAGTTTACTCAAGTATGGATAGATATTCTGCGTATTTTTCCACCAACTAATAGGATTGTCACATGCAGCCAGGCGTTTTTCTTGGTGATAGCTCTCGATCATTTTTACTACATCTTTTGACATCGCGTAGGTCTCGTCATTGCTGCTTGACTCAAGAAACTGAGAGACAGATTCTGTGATAGATTTGCTTGTTGAAGGTGTTCGTTCTGTCACTGAAACTTTTATTCTTTTGGTGGGTGGCGAAGCGACAGATTCAAGAGATTGAAGCTCTTCAACTGCTTTGCCAAGTGATGATTTAACTCGTTCTAATGTACTAGGTGAAAATAACTTAGCTTTGTAACGTGGATCTAAGTAGGTTGCAAGAGAGTAACTTCATACAAGAACAGCCTCTCGTCTTGTCGCTTGCATCACTTTTGCGCACAATGAACTAGTTCTATTAATACAGTAGAATTTGATAATTTCCGCTTATTAATGACATTTTATCTCAACGGTCCACATCCGCACGACATCCACAGTCCAAAGTGCGGATGCGGATGCGAGAAAATGTGCGGATGTTCCGCGGATGCGGATGCGGATGTGACCTACATCACTAATATATATATATATATTAGGGTGGTCCATAACTGTATAGGGGAAATTTTTTTTTATATTTCCTAGCTCCCATCCACTGAAGTTGTAAGGTTCTGTAAGAAAATGTTGCAGGTAAATTTTCGTTTCGATCAGTTCAAATTTAGGGGTTGCTCACGATTTTCAAAATTTATCCTTCTATCACTGTAATAGGTATTATATGGTATGCACTAGCAGCTCCAACGCCTCTGGGTCCCCCCCCATCCACGAGCTGATGGATGAGTACTATCCATTCTACGACGGGGGTGTCATGGTTGGCAACCACTCATTGTCGTCCAGTCAAAGAGCTTTTGCTGGCATCCGGAAAGAAACTTCCGGCGATGCTCCGACACTACTTGCAGCAGAACTGCAGCTGCTCCTCGTCTTTGGTGTGGCGGCCGCTGTACTGTTGGACGAGGGCCACAGCTCGCTCGGCGTGATCATTCACCACCCTGAGGTTTTCCACAACCCTAAGCGCCGCCTGAAACTCCTCCATTTTTCCCCATTTATCCAGATCTTTGTTCAAGAAACCTGCAGTCGTTCGAAGAACCTCATCGAATTCTTCGTCACAAAGCTCTTCAAAGACGAACTGAGAGGCGGGTTGACACGCTTTGGAATCTGCTCTCCACCCTCTTTCTTGTATAGGGCTGCGACCATCCGACGTTTCGTTGCAGATGGAACATCGGCATCGAAGAAGGCCAGTGGAATCATTTCCTCAGAGAGGTACCAAAGCTGTCCTGCCAGCTTCTGACTGGCTGCTTTGGAGATCTTCTGCTGTGGATACAACCTCAATGATTCCAAGAGGCAAAGGTCCTGGGCTGGAGCGGAAGCGGCCATCGGAGCAGTGAACCATGCCTTCAGGTAGACTGTCACAGCGAAGATGCTCATGTCTTGCAAACATGTTTTCTCTTTCGGTGTGAGATGTTGCAATTGCTCCCGGAACATCCACATCTTGACAGAATACAGGGCCTTGCACATCCAGCGAGCGTGATGCATCGCACCTGGGCACCTGAATCAAATCGGCGATTCAAGATTTCCACGAAGGAAGACAATAGCGAGTTTCAAAAATTCCTTGTAATCGTCTCGGTACGTTTCGCGCTGGGTTTGGTCTTTGGCGAACTTCAGAAGTTCTTCTCTGACTGGTAATAGGGATGGACCAACAGTGGGGTCGCCGACACCTATTTGGAACTTGCTTTTGTCGATGTAGTTCCACTGTTGCTGGAATCTCTTGAATAACAGAACTTTAGGACCAGAAATTGCGTCATGACACGCCGTAAACGCGGCGGCGACAACTAGCTCCATGATATGATGCCTACATGCAAAGTAGAGCAGCTCTTTCTGCAACTTCTGCTCTAGGAGCAAACAACATCCTGAGTGACGACCAGTGTTATCAGCGGCAGTGTCGAAACATCCCCACCACTCTTTCAAAGCTATTTTTGGCAATCCCAAGAGCTAGCAGTTGCTATCTGAGGTGGACACTAAGACGGGAAGCCGCTCCACCTGCTCGTTGATGGTAAGGTCTATCAGAAGCTTTCCGTCCCAGTGCACCACAACTGGTCCGGAATGGAATCCTTTTTGGACCGATTCAGCCTGCTGCCTGCGATGATGCTTTCGGCTGCGCTTCACAGAGGACCGGCCTCGAATCAGTTCCTCGAGGTTTTGGCCGAGGCTGCGAGCTGTTTCCGATACAATGTAAAGCGTCATCCGGTCACTCACCCCGGTCCTGTCTAAGGCTGAAGATAATTTTGAGTTGAAAATATTCTTGGTCTGGCGTGCTTTTGGGGGTGGGGGGAAGAAAGACAACCTCCAGTGGATCCCTCAAAAAACTCGTCATCGGCAGAGCTTGAAGAAGCAAGTTTGGCTGTTTGGGATGTTGAGGCTTGCCCTTCGACGGCTTTCCTCTTTCGGACGTCTTCCTCTGCTTTCCGCTTTGCAACCTTCTGCTCCTTCTCCGCCAATTTTTTGTCGACGGACCCCATTGTGCCACGCCGAGGATGAAGTCGCGATCTTCTTGAAACTGGATCATCTGGAAAACGTTTCCATGTGCAATGTTGAACAAATTGTTCAGCTTGCTTTTGAAAGATGTCTCGTTTTGGATTTCGCCTTCCCTTGTTCTTTTTCAAAGCCTGCAACTCCTTTGCGAGGAAGTGCTGGAGGAATTATAACACCTTTGGTTTGGTGTCTTTTTTATTCACAACATGATGGTGCAAAAAAACACCTAGGACCTGGCCATTTGAAGGCAATTTACTGTCTAAAATCTTTTGGTCCGGTTTGTCCAACAAGTAAAACCCACATGTTTTTTACATGACCGTCACTGTAAGTAAATATAACCAATATAAACCAATGTATAGTATACCAATATCTATTAAAATCTATTTCATATAGCTATATTTAACACTCCAACCTATGAAAGAGGATAAAACGGCATTAGTTAGCACCTGTAATAGATCATAGTAATGAGTGACTCAGAGAAGAACATATAACCCCATGAGTGACCACTAATTACACTGGTATGCATATGAAATTTTTTTGTCTGCTGTGAGGGTTTTTTCAACTCATATTATATAATTCGACCATGCTGAATTCGAAAATGACATTGGTTTTCCTCAATCAGGTCAGGTTTTTTCTCTATTGGCCATTTATTATAAGTCCAATTTTATCCCCAAATTTATTGATTTTTTTAGCTTAAACACTGTAGATACGAGTAATATTATAAGAACACTCGTGAAAAATGAAAACATTGTGTGAATAAATACTTTTATTCATACAATGAATATGGAAAAAAGTTTATTGAGGAAGGAATGAAGTTTTTCTGGCTTTCCGTCTGTGTTTTTCTTCGGGCACGTCTCGCTTCAAACACCAGCAATAGTCCGCCAGCATATTGATATCCAAGTTTCCCTGGTACCTCTCTTCCATTATTTTGATATCTTGGTGAAATCGTTCACCCTGTTCCTCACTATAATCCCCGCAATTTTCAGGAAAATAGTCCAAGTGGGACCACAAAAAGTGCATTTTTATGGACATGCGCGACCCATGAGCTTTGAAAGCTTCCATCAAGTTTTCGACAACGGACTCGTATTCTGGACTTCTACGCTTGCCAAGAAAATCAGTGACAACTGATTTGAATGCCTGCCAGGCATTCTTCTCAGTTGGAATCATTGCGTTTTCGAACTGAGTATCCTTGATCAAAGTTCGAATTTGAGGACCATCAAAAACCCCAGCATTTAGTTTAGCATCAGATATATGAGGAAATTTACTCTCGAGATATCGGAATGCTGAACCCTCCTTATTCATTGATTTGATGAAATTTTTCATCAAGCCCAGCTTAATATGAAGTGGTGGGAGCAAAATTTTTGTTGGTGGTACAAGGGGCACTGAAACGACATTATGCGACCCAGGATCAAAATTCTTTCTGGATGCCCATTCACGCTGTGCATAGTGCTTCTCATCCGCTCGGCTATCCCATTTGCAGAGGAAACATGGGTATTTCGTGTATCCCCCTTGCATTCCCAATACAAATGCCACAATCTGAAAAAAAATGAAAATATTTAAAGAATTTAGAGAATTTGTTCTATCAGATAAAAAAATCTATGCATTGGACTGTATCACTTCTGTGGGGAAGTTAAGTGTTCTTATACGCTCTCAAATAACCTTTGGAAAAACAACATAGTCAATAGCAATAGTTTATTTATGATATTAGTATTACCTTCAAATCTCCACAGATCCTCCAGTTATGTTGGTCGTATGAGAGCATCCAGTAAAATTTTCATGTTATCGTAGCTCTCAGTAAGTTGTACGGAATGTGCTACAGGGACTGATGCAACCCTATTCCCAATGTTGAGAAGTACTGCTTTCAAACTTCGTTTAGACGAGTCTATAAATAGCCTCCATTCTGATGCGTTATATGGCAGGCCCAAGGATTCGATTAGCCCCTCAACATTGCAGCAGTACACTAAGGAAGAGGTATTTTCGTGCACTGCAAAAAACTTGCGGAATTCTTCCTCTCGTTTCCTATACCAGGAGAATGTTGTTCCCGGAGCCAGCAAGTTGTCCTCTCGAAGTCGTGAGCCCAAGATCTCGGCAGCTAATTTGGAAAGTCCTAAATCCCTGGTAAGATCATTAAGTTTGGCCTGGTTGAGAGGCCTCGGCTCATTTGAAGCGGTATTTTGAGGTATATACGACTGGGACTGGTCATTGGCATTGGTCATTGATTCATCATCAGAATCATCGAAGTCCAGGGTTTGAGGTGGGTCGGGTATTGGAATTCCAGGACCATGGGGTACAGGTCTCATAGCAGAAGGAATGTCAGGGTATACAACAATGTGTTTATTCTTCTTGTTAACTCCTGAAAATAGAAACACAGAAACATGGATATAAAACTTGCATATGAAATAGAAGAAGCATTCAGACAGTGGCGGCTCGTGAGGGAAGGCTGCGGTCTGTAAGATATGAAATAGGTCGATGGAGTCTGTATATTTTCTTTCTTTTTCATTCATATTGTCCCTTCGGGGACAATATGGATGAAAAAGAAAGAAAATATACAATCATTGTGTATGTAAATGTAACTTGTATAACAATATGTATGTGTAAATGTATTTTCTATAACAATATGTATATGTAAATGTATGATTACCATTATGGTGAATATTATGCTATATATGGTGAATATTACATTATGGTGAATATTATGTCAAGTTTCATACGAGGATTTCAAAATATTTAAGAAAAATAAATTTATAAGCCCACCTTGGAGGTTTGTCATGCAGAAATAGCAATCTGTCACGTGATCCTTTCCTTCTCTCCAAATCATGGGAATTCCAAAAGGCAAAGATTTCGCTCTGCCTTTGCTCCATCTTCTTAAATTTTCAATGCACGTCTTGCAGCACATATGAGGGGCGAAATTTTTGTCCTGGTCCCCTAGCTTAATTCCAAAGTATGCTCTATACATTGTCTTCACAAATTTAGTGATTTGGGACTGGTTATTTGGCATGGTAACCGTCCCACATATGTAGCAGAATCTATTGGGATCATTTTTACACGCTCTATTCATTATGAAATATTTTATCTATATGCCTGAAAAGTAAAAAAAGATATTACAAGTGAAACAAGTGATGATAGATGTTACTGTTCCAATTCCGCTTTGACAAAATCACGAAAAATTCTATTTTACTTATGAGGCCATAGCTGGATAACCTGAGCTGATTGAGAAAAACGGATTGCAGATTCGAAATCAGCAGGAAAAACTCTATAAGAATCACTTACAAAACCCTTGACAGCAAACTTTATGCATACCAGTGTTATGCACCGATGATGTGAGTGAAATTTTTTCACAATTTATTTTCTGCTATTGTGACACAGATTAGACGGGTGGGAGCTGGAAAAATCGAAAGTTCGATTTTATGGACCACCCTAATATATATATATATATATATATATACAGTGGTGGGCACCGTTAACCAAAAAGTTAACTTCGATAACGATAATCCGTTAACCCCAATTTTTAACTCCGATAACGATAATCCGATAATTTTACTACAAAGTTAACGGAAGTTAACGATAATCCGTTAACGATAACTATTTCTTTACTAACATTTAAAAAAATCAAGGAAAAAAGCTTTAAAACCCATAGAAAATGTTTATTTATGCAAAATCCAACAATAAATAGGTATTTAACTGTATTTTTATCAAGTTTTGCAACTTTTTTGCTTAATAACTTTTTTTTATTTTTAATAAAAAATGTACTGATTACATGTTTTGAAACCCGTTACCCTTGTAACCATTAACTAAATTTTAATTTACCAGAGAATTATTATGGCGGGAACTGAAAGGTAAAATTAAATTTTAGGCACATTTATTAAAGACTATGACACAATGTGCTGATTGCCCTTCAGAAAGACCAACTTCTCAAAGTTAGGCCCAACTGCCAGTCTTGACCTCTTGGGCCCCAGGATGTCCTTGCCGAGAGAGAAGAGCCGTTCCACTGCGGCAGAGGACGGAATTGGCGTATTGTACTTCAGTAAGAGGTTGATGAAGATCTGCTCCCCCATGAAGTCAGAGTCGGCCATGTCTACCTTCCCATCAGTGTCCAGCCAAGTGTCGACAAGTCTCTTGGCCTTCTGCTTGACACTGGTACTTGAGCCACCGGCCGTCCACCCAGCGAAGAGGTCGTCAGGCATGCTGCTGTCGCTAGAGCTGGTGCTGCTGTCAACGTTCCTAACGGACTTTAACGGACTAAATATCGAGTTATCGGAAGTTAACTGGTCCGATAACGATAAATGGAAATTAACTTCCGTTAATAGTCCGTTAAAAAAAGTTAACTTCGTTAATTAACTGTTATCGGATTAACGCTTTAGTGCCCAACACTGTATATATATATACGGAGCAAGTGTAGTTTACGTCCCCCTGACGCAAAAGGGGACACAAACTATACTAGGTCAAAGTTGGGGAACGTAAACTACACTAGGATCTTTACGTTAGAAGACATTTTGTAAGTGAATCCATCAAATAAAAGTTTAAAACTAACGAAAATATTACGGCTTAACCTAACCAATCGTCAATTTATATATATATATATATATATATATATATATATATATATATATAGTGACTACTGAAGTGGCAGATACGTTTGCAAACACCTTATTAATGTTCCATCAATACAAACACGACCAAGATGACGTCACACAAGCACGACTAAGATGACGTCACTCCAGGGTCATCAATTTATAGTGGCCTAATCTTAACCAATTTAATGTTACCGGTTATTAGCATAAAATTGGCACTCTAATAATGATAATGGTTAATTGATTGAGAATGATTGATGGTTAATGATTGATAATGATTGATTGTTAAATGATAAGGCTGGAGTCACCAATTTATAGTCACTCCAGGGTCACCAATTTATAATGGCCAATTATGGTTACCAGTTTGATGCGTAAATCGGTACTATAATGAATGATAATAATTACGGTTAATTGAATGTTAATGATAAATGCTTAGGCCGAGGTCACCAGATCTTTGCAGATCAAATTATTTATTAATTAAGTTATTAATTGGGTTGATTGATAGAATAAGTTTTCCTTTATTAAACTGAGTGTTTACAGTTGAAATAATGTGTACACTTGAAATAATGCTTTCAATATAATAATGGCTTGACATTTAATAACGCGCGAGGTAATGATTAGTCTTTATATAAAGTTAGGTGAATGACACCAGGCCAATGGGGCCTGCACACGTTGTTACATGGTGAGATCTTGCGTGCCATTGATTGTTTTCGGAGGGAGAGCTCAAGCCGCGTCCTGAAGTCCTTATAACGAAGTCGATGTGTGCTGTCATTCATTATAGTACCGATTTACGCATCAAACTGGTAACAATAATTAATTGGCCACTATAAATTGGTGACCCCGGAGTGACTATAAATTGGTGACTCCAGCCTTATCATTTAACAATCAATCATTATCAATCATTAACCACCAATCAATTAACTATTATCATTATTAGAGTGCCAACTTTATGCTAATAACCGGTAACATCAAATTGGTTAAGATTAGGCCACTATATATATATATATATATATATATATATATATATAAATTTACGATTGGTTAGGTTAAGTCGTAATATTTTCATTAGTTTTAACGTTTTATTTGATTAGGTATACGCGGACAAAGTTGGGGAACGTAAACTACACTAGGATAATGTAGGGGAACGTAAACTACACTAGGCACCACAGGGGGACGTAAACTACACTTGCTCCATATATATACGAGTATATATTATATATATATAAAGTTAATGAGAAAAAAGAAAAACTATCTTTTTGTTTTTTGTTTGAATGTTCAAAACTATTGTTCTCTGATCAGCATCTTTAATTCTAGTGTCCAGTGATAACCAATTTGCGCAGTAATAATTTCAATTTGTGCAGTGATAAATTGAAAATCTGTGCAGTGATAAATTAGGTTCTATATCGGATGTAGAACCTAATTTATCACTGCACAGATTTATCACTGCACAAATTGAAATTATTACTGCGCAAATTGGTTATCACTGCACACTAAAATTAGGTATGCTGATCAGGGACCAAAATTCTTTAACAGTTACGAGGGACCAATGTATTCAAAACTCGGTGCTACTGTAGTATGCCGTCTACCGACGATTGGTTAGGTTTAGTCATGATATTTTCGTTAAAACTAACGAAAATATCATGACTAAACCTAACCAATCGTCAAGGGCGATTGACAATGGGATGTAAACAAACAATTAGTAAACAAGATAAGAAGCTATAATTAAAAGGTAGACCGCCGAATCGTAGGTAGACCGCATACTACAGTAGCACTCAAAACTCTTTACACCCAAAAAAATTTCCCTCTATATATATATATATATTACGAAATGAACACCCTTTTTCTACCCTGAAAATCCGTAATCCATAACAAAGCAATACTATTTCAATTATTATCGGACGAGCCATTCCCATTTTTCATCGTTCGTGATAAACATGTTTTCCGGAATGGGGATAATCTCTCATTTTCTCGAGTAACATCCGACGATTTAATACGTCAATAAACTACCCCATAGTGATGAAAAGACCTGAGTTATTTGGGCATTATTTCGAATGGCAAAATTGGTTCGTTTTTATGGGTTAACGTTTTTCTTACTGTTTCACTCGGAAGTGGGGGGGGGCTGGGGGGTTAGAAGGGGTACGGCGGAAGATGATGGTGGTTGGTTGGTTGGTTTTGTTGTTGCTGTTGTTGTTGTCGATGGTTGGTTTGTTGGTCTCGCTTCATTATCTATGGAAACAATAAAATGAAATGTTATTATACGTCCTCCCAATCCATTTTTTTTTTGTTTTTCAAAACTAAGAAAAATTTAAACTTTTCAAAATTAAAGGAAAATTTACGATTACTAAAATTACGATTAATTTTACGATTAATAAAATTCATTCAAAGATTTTAGAAAATTTATGATCTGTTCAAATCTTTTGATGTTCAAATGCGAACAATGAATTTCTGAAGGACGGCTGTTAACGAATTTCATTCGCATGTCAAATACAGGCCATAAACTTAGTTTGGAAATCACTTTTTGTTACTGCCTTCCAGAAATTGTAAAGGGGGATTATCTCCCCGCATCATTGCGAAGTAAAGAGAGAGAGAGAGTGGCTCAGAAGAGGGAGAACATCCTTAAGCCTCTGATTATAAGAAAATGCCTCTCAAGACGGTATACGTGTAATCAAAATATCTATTAGCTCCGAAACGAGAATTGGAATACAAAAACAAATTTCTTACAGATTTACTTTCAGTTCTAATTCTAATTACAGATTTTCAACTGCAACTGACCAATTTTGTAATTCACACTTCTGTAATTAAAAAGTGTGAACTACAATATAATGAGATTCTACGTGAGCATCATCAGAACGATTTTGTTTGAGCTCATAAATTATCACAATACTCCAACCAGAATTGAAACCACAGTCCATAATACAACGTTTGCTACTCCAGTTCGAGTTCTCTTTGAGAAGTTACAGTAACGGAAAAATGTTCAACTCGAAATATAAAATTTTTAAAAGCATACAAAAACTACTAATTGGTAATATTCTGTTTTCATTTTGATGTTTCATTCTTTTTGGTAAAAGTAATAAAATTTGTAAAGATTTAATTTGAAATTCAAAATTTTTGTTCTTTTTTTTTTAGAATTTTAAGTTTCTAGGCGAACTTTTTTCCGAAACTGTACGTCCGTGAAGTCTAGTGCCCCAAAGCCTCAAATATTTGTTGTTCCAAAAAAACAAAGTATAAGATCCGACTTTACAAATACATTGCAGTGGGTTACACAGTTTCATTGGAGCGCTATGAAGCACATACAGGGTGATCCAAAAAAAAGGTGCTCCCAAACATATTTATGTAACAAGCTATTTTTGGGAACGCCTTTTTTGATTACCCTGTATAAAACATAATTCCTACCTTTGTTACGAATGATTACAGAAGAAGCACTGGTGTGGAGTAATAATAATAATAATAATAATAATAATAATAATGATGATCTGGGTTGTTTAACCCCCCCCTTCGTGACGCTTAAAGTCACGTGACGGAGGGAACCTACAACTTTACGTGGGATTCGAACTCTTACTCCACCAAGGAAAACCCACCTTAATCGCTGAAATTTGAGGGCCGAGACAAGACTCGAACCCAGAACCTTCAGATTAACGGTTCACAGCTCTACCACTCAGTACTTTGTTGGGGACTATGCAGTGAAATTTTAAATAACTTAGGTCAGCAGATGGGATAGGAGTGTGAACCCAGAAGTTTGTTGATGATATTGAAATTATATATGAAATTATATTGTAATTACATTGAAATTATATACAGGGTGTTTCTAAAGTACCGCAACCCAATATAATATATGTTAGTGGCAATAGCGAAATCAGGCATTAAGATAATGCTTAGGCAATAGGCTGAAAGCTGAGAATGCATATAGCATTAGTTATAGTGGTCATTTTCACTGTTTAAGTTGTTAGGTTAGGTTAGGTTATATTTATTATTATTATACATATATAAATAAGCATCATACTTATGATTATATGCAATAATTATGCATTCTTAGTTTTCAGCTTATTACCTAGGATTTAAACTTATTGCCTAGGATTTAAGCTTACTGCCGGATTTCGCTTATTGCCGCTAACATATACAATGAGTTGCGCGACTCCAGCAACATCCTAGATATGAATAATGAAGAACGAATTGATTTTTAACGTTAAACAGATAGAACAAAACACAAAGGAATACTACGAAGGGGAACAAAGCGAACTCGACTAACGAACAACGAATTATTATGGACTAAGTGTGATAAACAATCAATGATTAATTAATTATGAAATATGACAATTGATTGACAACAGAGAGAAATTATAGCTACTAATTGAATGATGACTAACGACTTACTGGCACAAATGAGACACAATGGACGATTGTCGATAACGAAATATGATGATTTTCTAGATTAAATCCAAAACTGCAAAGTTTAACACTGCTCTTTCGACAATTAAATCGTTCTGTGGAGGCGGGGTTGGGGTCTTTCACCTAACTCGGGGGAGCAACATAAAGAGCATAGCTTCCGGAGGGAGCTTCCGACCCAAACACGAATTGTTCTGTTTCCACGATTTTTTCCAACACGTGACACGCAGGGTTGTCAAATTTCTTCACACTTAATTAGCAAATTACCTTACTTTGAAACATATTTTTAGCATTTATTTCTGAAACATTTGCAAATGACTTAGCGACATTTTCTCTAAAGAAATTATTATTTCGATAAACTGTACAGAGTAAATGAAAAGTTAATCTCTTCTTTATAGGATATGTTTATTTTTAAAACCAATGTCAAGTACATTAATTAATTAAAATTACTTTTTAAATTTAATCCAACAAATAAGAGGCAAACAGATATAGTCATAATTATTATTATTATTATTATAGCATTCATACTTGACACCGCAAATATTAAAAAGAACATATAATCATGGCCGTAACTACCTATGAGGTCACTGAGGTCCGGACCTCGGTAATTATTTCCTAAAAAAAAAAAAGAGACTGAACCGTTCTCCGCTGCAGCTTTAATAAAAAGTATTTTTGCTAACAGGTCCCTTTGTATAGTATTTAATTATAGACAAGGGTTTTGTGTTTAGTGTATAGCTTGGGTTGTGTTTGTAGATGTCATTTTGGTCTGAATTTTGCTCGTCCCGCCGCGCTCGAAAAAAATCTGAACCTCACTAATTTCTAAACCCTAGTTACGGCCCTGCATATAATATACAGTAAGTCTCTCATTCCTAAATTAAATGTAATAGCCTAGTCCTAATGAGACTACTGACTGGAATAGGCTTCTGGCTAGGAGACAGTTCTAGTAGCAAATTTATTTTGATATTATGAGCAATACCTATTGCTCAAATAGGCCAGAACCGTAACTTTGATCAATGGCGGATCAGTGAACAAGAGAAAACTCGATTTCATCATTAACGCCAAATGGAAGATCGAGTGTAACAAGAGAACATGAAGATCAACAAATAGTTCATCTACCATTCAATGACCATGTAATCTTATTCAACGTGAGTGAAATTTGAGTGAAACCAGCGTTTATCATCATCGTCGAGCATTAAAACTTGCTTTAACCATGGCAAACAGAAAAAACAAAACTGGGATCTGCTTTACAATACCTACCCAAAGACGTGAAATACTGGAAAAGAAAAAGTTATTTATTCTATCAAAAGTTATTCGCAACAGATAGCATATTCCCCTTCAATTTTGGAGAAATAAAGTAGAACCTAAATTATTTTGAAGAAAAAAGTCTTGTCTCGCAGAAGGCGCTGCATCAACGTAGGATTATGGGGATGAATGTTCAAATATAGAGTTGACAAATGAGCAAATCCTGCATGGTAGGCATTTCACTAGTGGACAGTATGATAAAATAATGTGAAAACGTCATACGCCCAGTTGTTCGGAACTAGAGCGGATACTGTATTTTTCATTCGATAATAACCTGGTTTCACTCCATCAACAACTTTTATTCTTCTACAATAAGAAGGTATTACAAAATGAAATTATGCACATGTTCACAAAAGTTACTTTAGTTAGTACATCGACATACGACTCCTCCTCATCTGTACTTGTACGAGGTCGTCCACTGCGTGGTCGGTCATGAACAGTTGAGTATACTAGTTTGGGAAAACGGCACTGAAAAATAACTTGTTGATTTATAAAGGCATATAACAGTAATATGGAATATCAAAGATTAGCCACATCAATGTTCCATTGGTTGAACGTAGACACTGGTTGGTTGGTTGGTTTAAGGTCCTTCGTCCAACTAAGGACACTGAGACGGCTGTAAAGCCATCAACTGGTAAAAATAAATCCCCTTTAAAAGGGGAAATGAGTCGACTCAAATACATTACCTGCAGCAGGCTCGTCACTGCACCCAAATCCCTATTCTCAGACTGGCTTTGGACAGTCCATACTGGATTAATGTAGTTCCTACTCCTAGTGCAAAAAACAAAAAAGATACAAAGAAAGATACAAATAGATAGATACAGATAGATAGATAGAAATATAATTTAGATATACATTTAAAAATATAAGAATTAATAAATATAAATAAAAATATCTTTATTCAAAATATAATTCTTATTTTATAAATCTTTGAAGGAGGTATTTCTCTTTCAAAACAAAACAAAAAAAAACCAACGCGCAATTTAATTATGAAGTTTTCATTTAATTATGAAGTTTTCATTCGATATTTCGCACATATTTTGAGAGAAACTTACATTTAAAATTAAATTTCAAAAATTCTTCAATTATTAAAAAAAAAAATTCCAAGAAAATATAAAACCACCAAAGAATAAAATACTAATTTTAAAATTTTTACCTTAAATTTCTTTCTCAAATAACGTATTTTACTATTTTTCATCTCGTTCGCTCTACTTCCGAGAAAGAAAAAGGTTTGCTTCCTTTAGAAATAATAATCCTGTACAGTAAAATAGAAGATACAACATGGCTGAATAAGAGAATACATTCTGTGTTTTAGAGTATTATTATTAATTAAATGAGTATACCTTTTACTTTTTCAGGATATAACATAGAAAATGAAGTCCATTTTTTAAAAATATTTTCAGTCTTTATTTCATGGGAATCTTTTATATATATTTTTTCATTATATTTCCATTGTTTTTCTGATTCAATATATACTCGTGTGTGTGTGTGTGTGTGGGGGTGTGTGTGTGCGTATATATATATATATATGTGTGTGTGTGGTGGTGTGTGTATATATATATATATATATATGATGAATAAAACCACGAAGGAAAGGAAACAGAATGGTGCTCAAGCGCTTTCGTCTAATGACATCCTCAGGAACACTGAAGTACATAGAGTTACAGCCTATATATAGGTTACAGAAAAAAAAAAAATATATATATATATATATACAATAAACGGAGAAACAAAAAGGATTGTGGGAGGGGCACACAAATTTATAAGGAAAAACTATCGATTTTTAGCACAAGATTAAATGAATTGTTTCCAACCAACGTTATAGATAAAAAAAAATATATACAAATTTATACTGGAAATCTGCCCGGGTTTTAGCACTCTGCTCTTTTTGTATATAAAAATTGAAACATTATCGATTTTTATCACAAGATTAAATGAATTGTTTCAAACCAATGTTATAGATAAAAAAAAATATATATACAAATTTATACTGGAAATCTGCCCGGGTTTTAGCACTCTGCCCTTTTTGTATATAAAAATTGAAAAATAAAAGTTATTAGGGTGGCATACAAGTTTACCAAAGATTTAGCTTTCTACCTTTCTTATCTAAATCTGTTCTGAAGGAATTCAAAACAACAGGATCGAGTTGAAAAAGACCTTTGCTTATGTTGAAGTTATTTGTAAGTTGGATAATGGCAAACTCAAGAATATTTCTATTAACAATGTTGCTAGAGTGAAATAAAACTGAAGCATTATTCCAATCAATACAGTGGGATAACTCTGACAAATGGACAAAAAGGGCACTGGACAACTGTCCTGTTCTAACGGAATATTGATGCTGTTTTATACGTGTGTGCAAATCCTTTCCCGTCTGACCTATGTAAAAGGAATCACATTGTTTACAACCAATTTTATAGATAATGCCTGAATTATTTATTGATAGGGCTATTTTTTACTATGATATTGTTCACAATATTGTTATATGAAAATACTACATTAATATCCAAAAGTTTAAGTACATTAGCAATGCCTAAAAAGCCCGGGAAAAAAAGGAAGTACTAAAATATTTTTTGACAAAGTACGCGTGTTATTATTGACACGATAGAAAGTTCGTTTTGCCTTGTTGAGACAAGATTCCATAAACGCAGATGGATAACACAGATCACTTCCAATACCGTTGATTTTTTCTAATTCGGCATCGATGTATTCCGGACTGGCGATCCTAAGGGCGCGGAGAAACATTGAAGAAAAAATGGCCTTCTTAGTGGGGGTGTCATGTCCCGAGTAAAAGTGTACGTAGGACAAATTGTTTTTTTTTTTCCGATAGATACTAAACTTAAAACCTGGGCTTTCCCCATGTACACGCACATCCAAAAATGGGATTGAATTGTCTTGTTCCACTTCTAAAGTAAACTTAATGGAGGGGACTTGATCATTTAACTGAAGGAGGAAGTTATCCAGGTCACGATTCATGGGCCAAATACACAAAATATCGTCGACGTACCGCAACCAAGGGATGCCAACCCCCAGGATTCTCGGAATGTAAGTAATTTCGAAAAACTCCATATAAATATTGGAGAGGAGGGGCGACAAGGGGTTGCCCATGGCCATCCCAAAAACTTGTTGATAATACTCGTTATTGAAAGTGAATTTACAGTCTTTGATGCAAAGCTTAATATACAGCAAACTTAGAAAGAACCCGCAGGATGACGTCATCAAATCATTTAATAGTGGCTTGAAACGCATTCTCAAAGATCATAAGGACTTCATTCCGCTTTTCATGTCCACTTCACCTTCTCTGCCCTACCTTTACGGTCTTATTAAAACCCACAAACCTGGCAACCCTATGCGCCCTATTATTAGCTCGGTGGGCTCTATTACTTATAAACTCTCCAAATGGCTTGTCAAAGTCTTGTCCCCCATTCTCGGAACTATCTCTGATTCACATGTAAAAAATTCCATGGATCTTACTGAAAAATTGAATAATGCACGTACTGAAACTAACGATAGATTGATCAGTTTTGACCCGTTGTCCAAATCGGGCTAACATCATGAAAAAGAAAAACACTATAGTGTTTGTTATTTACCATTACTTATTCGGCTATAGTGGATTTAATTTTCCCAGAAGAGTTCCTTGTTCCATGCAAGTTCTGTGTGTATCATATATATATATATATATATAGAGCGAGAACTACTATACATATATACATATACAGCAAGTCCTCGCTAATCCGACTTAATGCGGTGGCCGAAAACTCGGAATAGTGGGGGTCTCTCCCTAATCATATTGTTATTTTCAACACTTTGTATAAAGCTATTAATACTTTGATTATAAACTACTTACTATTACTATTATAATAAAAAATATAAAATAAATATAAAATAAGTAAAGTACATATAAATGCAAACAACTCACCAGATTATCTGTGCAGTCAGTCTTGCAACGATGATGGGGTCGTCATGTTGACATTATTTAATTACAGTATTCTACATATGCATATTTACGCTTTTTTAGAGAAAAGAAATAAATCAGGCCATCACTAAAGCCGGAATAAGAGAGCGTGGGAATAGCGCTAGGTCAGATTACCGGGGACTAATATATATACAATATATATATAAAGATATATATATATATATACATATAAATTTTTTTTAGATATGTACCGACTCCTGAAATTGCTGATTACCGATCACCGATGTATCGGCATTTTATAATCGGCCGATGATGTAAACCTTTTAAAACTAAATGCAACCTAATCGTGAATGATGTAACCCTGTGTACATTATTTACATATATGATGATCTTTGATGTTACCACTTACCACAGGTTTCAGACACTTAAAAATCTCTGTGTAATTTAAACAAAAAGTTTGTTTGAATATTTGACGAACAAAATAACGTGTTCAAAATTATGCGACCAAATTTTGTTGTAGCTAAATTAAATAAGTGATGTTACTTCAAAATAAATTTTGTTGAAACACAGATAAGAATATATTTTCTTGACAGTAATTATTTTCAAATTTCCTACACAAAGCCAAACCCAATTAAAATGGCCTACAATCTTTATTCTGTTTCATTCATACCATGATACCCTACAACTATGGATTGAGGATACCCGTAATCACTCCCCTACGACTATCACACAACTTGGAGTTGAGAAACTGATCCAAGATGTCCATAATCGATGGAATAGATCTTTTTGTATACTACAAAAATATTAGAACAGAAAAAAGCCTCTTGTTATATACGCAAACCAGTAAATAGCTGCTTTTATTCATTGTTAATGGAATATCTTCGAGAAACTCGTTCATCTACTGCAACCTTTTCAAGAGACAACTACAGTTTACAGTTTATCAGAAGGGAAAGAACAGCATCTCATTCTCGAAACAATAACGAGGTGGTCTGAACCAGAAGGGCGAACTCGCCAAAAGTACTTTTGGCGAGTTCGCCCTTCTGGTTCAGACCGCCTCTTAAAGTTTTTAAACCGTTTCTTTCAAAGGCTTTAAATACTCGGCAGTTTTGTGGTAAATTATTATGAAAAAATGTATAATAAAATTATGCGTTTCTCAATTTTCTTGGACTCAAGGTACTAAAAACAATTTCATGGAAATAGCTCAAGGAACAGTTACGACCTGGATTATTGAGGAAGCAAAAAATCTGAAAAATATTAAAAATGTAAGTACAGGGTGAGCGAAAAGTCCCTGTGTACCTACAAGAAGTATAGTGAATCTGTACCTGCATTGTGTTGGAAGTGGAAGGTTAGGGTGGCCATTTAAAAAGGAGGACACTGCGTATGTGGTCGTACGTTAACATATATATATTATATATATATATATATATGTTAACGTACGGCCACATACGCAGTGTCCTCCTTTCTGGAAATTTGGAAATGGCCACCCTAAGGACAGAGTGCTCAAAAGGCGGACTGTCCGCCTAAAGCCGGACGTCTGGCCACCCTATAGGAAGGTGCACAGCGACTTTTCGGTCACCCGGTAGTTTCAAATAAGACACTTCATTAAAAGGTGGAAACAATTAAGAAACATATAATGAGACTCGATTTGCAAACGTAAGTGATTATTATGAAGAAATACTGCATTCAGCTACGGAAGCTCAGGCCACCCAAAAAAAGTCGAGCTTTTAGGTAGTGTAAAAGCTCACCTAAAGAATTAAGAACATTTTGAAAAGAACTTAACGATTATGTTAGCGTGTCTGACTGTCTGTACTCAAAAGAGATGATAACCCATTGTTTAGTGGAGAAATGACAAGAAAAATTATATTTCCATCGAATTACTAATTGAAATATCGGATCACCTAAAGATCCGTCACCCCAGCCTTTTTTAGTTAGCTTTATAAGGCTAACTAACGAAAATATCACGACCTAACCTAACCAATCGTCAAGGGCGTACAGTTGACCTAACGATTGGTTAGGTTAAGTCTTGATATTTTCGTTAGTTAGCCTTATAAAGCTAACTAAAAGAGGCTGGGGTGTTACGGATCTTCAGGTGATCCAAAACATCTATCATATATATATAATTATATATATATATATATATATAATATATATATACAGGGTGTCCCATAAGTCCGGCATCATAGGAAAAATAATAAAAAAGGCAAAACAAAAGCTTTTATTTACAGAACGTGCTCAATATGTCCACCATTGTTTTCAATACACAAATTCAGACGTGATACCCAGTCAGCAAGCACACGGTGAATGATGTCAGGAGTAATGGTGTTACATGCCCCAATAATGCGCTGCCGCAATTGTTCAACACTCCTAATTTTCTCTGCGTATACCAGCGCTTTCAAGTGGACCCAGAGATAAAAATCTAGTGGCGTGAGATCCGGGCTTTTAGTGGCCCTTCCACAGGCCCTCGACGTCCTATCCAATGACCAGGGAATTGTTGGTACAGGTATTCCCTTACTTGGGTGCTGTAATGTGCAGGAGCGCCGTCTTGCTGGGACCATGTTGGGAAATTTCCTTCTTCGTTCAAGACACTGGGAAATGCGTCTTCCTTGAGCATACGTAGGTAGGTGCCTCCAGTGACATGTTCATCGAAAAAGAGGGGGCCTATGATGCGATCCTTCCAAATGCCACATCATACCATCACCCGAGATGCACCTTGTTCCTTTGAAGAGGTATACCAGTGAGGGTTGTTTTGAGACCAGTAGCGGGTGTTCTGTCGATTTACCTCACCATTTCCATAAAAAACAGCCTCGTCACTGAACAGAATGGTGGACGGGAAATTGGCATCCCGAGCATAGACATTATGGCCTGTAGAAAGAGAAAAATATGAATTATGGTTGTAGAAATAGAAAAATATGAATTTATCCTATGATGCCAGACTTATGGGACACCCTGTATATATATATATATATATATATATATATATATATATATATATATATATATATATATATATATATATATATATATATATATATACAGGGTGGGCCGAAAGTCTGGATCCATAGGAAAATATTTATTTTAATACATAAATTACAACAAATGGTAAATACTTAAAATGAATATCAACTTTAACTCGTAAATGCGTATCCGTGATACTGTACAGTACCAGTAGTTCATACTCCAGTATAAATACTCAAATACTTTTTTTATTTCAGCCCAGAAATGGCTTCGAATCTAACAACAGAAGACTGGGTAGAACTTGTGCTCATGTACGCAAAACAGGGCGCTACACACAGAGAGGTTGCTACCGAATTCAATAGAAATCATCCTGATAAGCATCCAGTAACACATGCGACTGTTGGCAAGTTGTTTAAACGTTTCAAAGAAACAGGAAGTGTACATGATCGACGGCGTTCTGGTCGTCCAAAAACTGCAACTGATGAAAATACCTCTGCAATGGTATGTGAAACTTTAACGAATAGTCCAGTAAAGTCAACAAGAAGATTATCAAATGAAACACGCATCTCGAGAACGTCAATTCGAAGAATTATTAAAAATCATAAATTCCATCCCTAAGTGTCTCGATGTCAGAGGCCGCCAATTTGAGCATTTGTTATAATTTGTTGTTTATACTGGAGTACGAACCACTGTACAGTATCACGGATACGCATTTACGAGTTAAAGTTGATATTCATTTTAAGTATTTACCATTTGTTGTAATTTATGTATTAAAATAAATATTTTCCTATGGATCCACACTTTCGGCCCACCCTGTATATATGAATCCCAATACATGGAATGCAGCCATTCAATGTTGCTTTGTAGGTGAAACTATTACTGTATATAGTTTATATTCTAATAGTCTCCACTCATTTACAAAGTGTATGAATGACCAAAGAAGTTTTCTTGCCTCTCTTAAACTGCTTCATCTCAGTTCCCTTTGTTCACGAAATGAATGACCAAAGGTGAAGTTGCGAGTTTATAGAAACTTCATTCAATAGCATGGAATTGTTTTCGGCGAACATTAATCAAAAGGAGAAAGTTTGGCCCGAAAGTAACACGTTGAAACGTAACCTGAAAATATTTTTAACAAGATAATAATATAAACATGAAAGAAACTTTACCTTCGAACTTATGACGACAGTATGAATTATAATATTCGTTAATAGTGAAATACTCACAAACCTCTTTTCCTATAGCCCTTAAAACCTCCCTTTATCAATGGCGAAATGCATTCAAATTACAGTAATGGGGAATTTCATTTAATTAAAATAATCATTGGTGAATACGACCTCATTATATTTCTTAATTAATTCAAGTTTCTCCCTTCTGAAAGGCTGTTGGTTCGTTGGCCGCCTGTATGTTGTGTGTGTGTATATATATATATATATATATATATATATATATATATATATATATATAAGGAATATACACCTCTTAATAAATAATGGTGGTTTTCCGGCAATTATATATATATATATATATATATATATATATATATATATATATATATATATACATTTCATTAATTATTCTCTATATTCTCTGTACGCTCCGAATTTGAACATAAGTAACTAACCGATCATACACGATCTACATATATGTTCATATAAGTTCACTTTATCTATTTTATTTGAATTAATAAATTGGACTTTAAGATATTTCGTTGGTCGTCTCCTTGAAAACGGTCTGAACAGGTTTTTGCTTGGAGTGAATTTCAACCGTACTGACAGTCGAGTTCAAACAGACTTCCAGCATTTGTAAACAAATCTCCTTTCATAATATATCGAATTTGCATTCATTATATGGGAGTTGATAACGTTTCAATGAACAAATTGAGAGTCTAAATAGCGTCATTACCTTAATTAAAAATAAAGGAGCATTTGTATTGGCATGTTATTATTATTATTTTTATTATTATTATTATTTTTTTTTTTTTTTTTATCATCAGAACAACTGGATTTAATGAAGTACACCTTCAAAAATGTTAGGGTAAACTAATTTAAAATAATTAAAAAGAAAATTATTTATTTTATTTTATTTTACAGTACATGTAGGTAAAGATAAATTAATTATGTGTAAAAGAGCACGAGTGAACGTAAAAATGGCTGTCCATCCCTATCAATAATCTGAAATTTGGAGCAGCGTTTGTTATTTGGTCCACGGAAAATATTTAGAAAGTCCATTTTTGTCAATACCCGCCTCTATATAGCTTTTTTCGATTTTGAGTATGAAATATATGGAAACTCGCCCTCCCACTGCAGCTGCTTATTAAAGGTTACTAGTTCTGAACGTCTTACATCTACCTGCAACAATTAATTTAATTTATGAACCAAAAAATTAGTGGTTCCCAAACTTTGCGACTCGCAGCACGCTTCTACTGCTCCCCACGGGACGGTAGAGTGTGCCGCGGTACACCTTTTGGGAATCACAAGCATAAATGAATGGAATTACCTTTATTACGAGAAAAATGATGGAAGATGAACGTTGCTCGGAATGGAGTACTCCAGAAATCAATAAACGAGATTGGGAATTTCCTAAATTAAGAGAATATTCTTGTACTCTTTTAAAAACTGCTTCATCAAATTTGCGAGTAGTGGTAAGAAAGTCAGTTAACGCTTTGTTGCCTTTCATGTATTCCCCTTTCCTCAGTGCTGGGATTAGCGGCATTAAAATTAGCGCCGCTAACTTTTTATTAGCGATAGTGTTAGCGCCGCTAGTCTTCAAAATTGAGACACCACTAACTGAAAGTTGATCATGACATCACTCAGCATGTAGAGGTTGTAAGCTGCAACTTGTTGGACAGACTCTGCATATCCACTGCTTTGCTTGTAGTAAAACATATTGTTGCCAGTGTTGCCTGTTAAGGACGGAAGGCAGAACATATATAAATTAGGGTGGTTTCAAAATTAGCGACAAAATTAGCGTTAGCGGCGCTAACTGCTGAAATGTTTAGCGTTAGCTATAGCGGCGCTAAATTTTATGGTAGTTAGCGTTAGCGGCGCTAAATTTAGGAGTTAGTAGGCACAGCACTGCCTTTTCTCCATATCACCAATGATGAGAGTCAAGAAATCCTTTTACCCGAGGAAATACTCGTATGTCACTCGCTGATTCACTGATAACTAACTCATCATTGCATAGCTTGATTACATTACATTGCATTGCATTTATGTGGACAACATGAAGGCACCTGGGCCTACTGAGTCAGTTAAATCTAACTATAATAGTTCAGCTCATTCTTTCTTTATAACGAAAAGGCATATACTATACTATCATGGTCTCCTCTAGTTTTTTAGAATTTTTTTATGCAGGAAGGATGGGTCAAGACCCAAGGGCAAACGTTCGCAAAAATGCCCCCTCATAAAAAGAAAAGGAGAGAGCCGAAATCAAGGTCTCTGAGGCTGTTAAAAACTGTGCCATTTTTATTTTTTTTAAATTTTGAAAAGAATGTGTAGTATGCAAAATGCATGTATATGTAGTGAGGAATAGCGGGAGAAGAGTGCGTTTGAGAGCATGATGGACTGCTCACAAAGTAGATATGACACGGACAAAGATCAGCTAAGGACGACAGTGACAGGAGAAACGGGAATTCCAACACTCTCTGTCTCCCGCCTAACTTCCCCCCCTACCTGGAATACTTCCCTGGTCGATTGGTGTCTACAATCTCCTCCTACAAGACCTATGTCAAAACTACATCAGTTCCTCCCACCTATATTTGTGACCTTGACATCTAATTCAAATATGTGATATGACATCAGCAGAGAAGTAAAGAGGACTTCTTTTTATACTTTATTTTCACTGCATTTAAAAATAATGTTTTACCAGTGTTGGTTTTCGTCGTCGTCGTTGGGCCTAGGCAAGCTACGGCTTGGGACCGTAGCGCATCTATCCGGTATAGGTTAACCTGGATGATGTAGCCATAAGCACTGCCGCTGGTTAAGTGCCAACCAGTGATTATCTCACTAGCCGTATTGAGTCCGTTAGGCGAAACTGCGACAGTACCAAAGGTGGAAAATATAACCCTTGGATTTCTATTATTATGATGGGTAACTAATTTAAAATGAATTTATAGCTATTCCGAAATTCAAGACGGTAAAATTAACATTTATCTTGAAACTAAAATAAGAGTATTCACTACACACTCCCCCACCAGAGAGGAAGTTCAAAGAGTTCCGAACGACACTGATTTCCCCTGGACCTTTTTGGTAGCTACATGTACCTCGCTTAAGGTTGATTCCAAAAACGCAGGCTTAAGACGATCGATAGAAACCTTGTCGACCTTGGAACCGCGCTGGATGAGAAATGATTTGCGCGTAC
This sequence comes from Bathynomus jamesi, assembly GCA_023014485.1. Taxonomy (NCBI): domain Eukaryota; kingdom Metazoa; phylum Arthropoda; class Malacostraca; order Isopoda; family Cirolanidae; genus Bathynomus; species Bathynomus jamesi. The sequence continues at coordinate 563,605 of JAJOZX010000278.1, read as the reverse complement.
GTCGGAGAACTTCATAGGGCCCGTCATATGGACATTGGAGAGGCCGTTTGGGAGAGGTACACGAACGAAAACGTGGGTGCAAGATTGGAGGGCTGGGGAAACAAAGATGTTCTGTTGGCTAGTCAATCGAGGGGGAACAGGCTGAAGGGACTGCATGTGAGAGGAAAGTGTTTGAGCGAATTCCGTAGGATCACATGACTTATCCCCTGCAGTGAAGTAGCCACCTGGTAGCCGCAGTGTTGTTCCATAGACTAGTTCAGCCGCTGTAGTCTTCAGATCACTCTTAAATGCAGAGCGAATACCAAGCAACACGAGTGGAAGCTTATCCATCCAATGGGAGTCTTCGTGACACATAAGGGATGACTTCAGCTGGCGATGGAAGCGTTCGACGAGGCCGTTAGCTTGCGGATGATACGCACAGGTATGCGCATGTACTGTACTCAACAAGCTGGTAAACTTCTTCCAAAGCGAAGACTCAAATTGGCGACCTTGGTCAGTGATGACTTTTGTCGGCAATCCAAATCTTGATACCCATCCATGAAGAAAGGCTCTTGCAACAGTGTCCGCTTGGATATCAGGAAGTGGGATGGCTTCAGGCCATCTGGAAAAGCGGTCGAGACAGGTGAGCAGATAACGTTGGCCTTGAATCACTGGAAGAGGGCCAACAATGTCTACATGAATTACCTCAAATCGCTGGGATGGGGGCGGAAATGCGTCAAAGGGGGACCTGGTGTGCCTTTGGACTTTGGCACGCTGGCAGGCAAGGCACGTTTTGGTCCAATGTTTGACATCCTTCCGCATCGAGGGCCAAACAAAGCGAGAGGTAACCAGGTGTTGCGAAGCACGGATACCAGGATGGGAGGGCTTATGAAGATCCGTGAAGACTGCTTGTCTGTGACATGGAGGGACATAAGGGCGAATAGCAGCTGTTGATACGTCGCAATAGAGGGGCACAGACAATCCTGGCATACTCATTTTCTTGAGGGAAAGTGAGTGAGTGGAGTCTTCTCTGAGCAGGTCTTGTAGTTCCGTATCCTTATCTTGATCCTGTGCAATAGCATTCCACAGTGTAGAGCTGAGGGTAACAGAAGTAATCTCTCTTCTTGAAAGTTTTTTTTTTTTTTTTTTTTTTTTTTTTTTTTTTTTTTTTTTTTTTTTTTTTTTTTTTTTTTTTTTTTTTTTTTTTTTTTTTTTTTTTTTTTTTATTTTGGCGGATATCTGTGGTAAATTGCGAGATATAATCGAGTTGCCTGATGACTCTGGGAGAGTGGTTACAGCTGTTTTTATTGAAGACAGTGACCAAAGGTTTGTGGTCGGTAAAAACACAAAACTCTCGGCCTTCAAGGAAATGTTGAAAATGCTTCACGTTTAAGTAAATAGCAAGAAGTTCACGTCCGAAAGCACTATAACGCGTTTGGGCTGGCTGCAGCTTTTTCGAGTAAAACGCGATGGGTGCTTGTTGACCGTTAATGGTTTGTTCCAACACACCCGATCGCAACATCTGATGCATCGACCGTCAGAGTTAGGGGGGCATCACTGATAGGAAATGACAGAGACAATGCACTATTGATAGCATTTTTGGCATTGTCGAACGCCTGTAAACTATCGCTACACCATACCAATTTCGTTACCTTGCGTTTGTGTGTGATCATAGCGTGTAGAGGAGCAAGAACACTGGCACAGTTTTTAATGAACTTGTGGTAATAATTTACCAAACCTAGAAACCGACGTAACTCACGCTGATTATTTGGCATAGGGTAATTTTTTATCACTTCACACTTGTCCTGAAGGGGGGTAATTCCGTGCTGCGAAATCGTGTGACCAAGAAATTCCAAGGTTGGCTGTGCAAACACACACTTAGATGCATTAATAGTAACACCGTATTGTTCTAAGCGTTGAAAGAGGAGTGAAAGATGTTCCTTATGTTCCTCTTCCGTTGAGCTAGCCACAAGCAAATCATCGATGTAGGCATAAACAAAGTCTAAGCCTCTGGTGACCTCATCTATAAACCTCTGAAAGGTTTGCGCAGCATTCCGTAGCTCGAACGGCATCTTCACAAATTCGAATAACCCAAATGGTGTACAAACTGCAGTCTTGGGAATATCCGAAGGCTCTACGGGAATGTGGTGGAAAGCCTTAACGAGGTCTATTTTACTGAAGATAGATTTGCCGTGGAGAAGAGAAGTAAAGTCTTGGACATTTGGTACCGGATATCGGTCCGGGATGGTTGTCGAATTCAAAAACCGGTAATCCCCACATGGTCTCCAGTCTCCTGACTTCTTCTGGACCAGGTGTAGGGGAGAGGACCAACTGCTTTTGGAAGGTCTTATTATCCCAAGATCTATCATAAGCTGGAATTCCGATTTGGCAGCTTTCAGTTTGTCCGGGGCAAGACGTCTGGGTTTTGCAAACACAGGGGGACCTTTTGTTGTAATGTGATGGGTAATGGTGTGCTTAATGGTATCACCCATCTGCATCGGTTGAAGAATTCCTGGATATCGCTGGAAAAGGCACTGGTACATGGAATTGGGGGAACGAGGGAAAGTGCAGAGTTAGAGGCGTCCGGAAGGGCAACCTGTTTGGCAAGAACAGAAAGCAGTGTGGCCTGGTCGCATAAGCGTCGCTTGTCAAGATCCACCAGGAGTTTGAAATGCTGGAGGAAGTCAGCGCCGATTATGGGATGCTGCACTTGAGCACAGATGAAAATCCACTTGAAGGATCGGTGAAGGCCCAAGTTTAGTTCACGCGACTGAGTACCGTACGTGGGTATGCGTGAACCGTTAGCAGCGTATAGAGGCGGAGATTCCGAGTGCGTATGACCAGATTTTTGAGGGAATACACTGACTGACGCTCCGGTATCAACCAAGAAATTGACACCAGAGTTCCTGTCCTTTATGAATAACAGGTTGGCAGTGCGAGTACTAGACGCCATTAGGACTCGCTGCTGGGGTTTTCCGACGAAAAATTGCAAGGGGAGATGCACTTCCTAGCCTTCTTTCCAAATTTGGAGTGGTAGAAGCAGATCTTCCCGGAACTCGAACGATGCCTCTTCGTAAATCTTGACCGAGAATGGCTTCTTTGCCGTTGATTTTGTAGCAGAGAACAAACGTGGTTGAGTTGTTGACTTAACTCTTCCACTTTCAACTCCAGTTCCGATTGTGTGTTCACGTTGTTGACCGGAGCTGTGTCAATCTCCAATACTTTGTCGGCAGTTTCTGCTAGTTTATCAACTGGAGTAGCAGGATCCATAGTGGCCAAGACACGAGCTGATGGAGGAAGTTTCTGCAAGAACAACTGTCTAAAGATGTCCTTATCGAAGGTTTGTGCGCGTTCGCCTAGAGCGCACTGCATAGCCCTCAGCATTTGAGTGGGCTTACGGTCTCCAAGTTCTTCTTTTGAGATTAACTGATGTAGTTTCTCACGCTCGGAGACAGTGGTGCGGCACAGGATGGCAGACTTCAGATCGTTGTATGGGTCCTCATTCGTGGAAGTAGACACGATGACGTCACGGACTTCAGAGATGATGCTCGCTGGTAGAGAGGACAAAACATGATCGTATTTTGTCCTGCTAGCGGTGATCCTTCCCAAGTTGAATTGTGATTCCACTTGGTGGAACCAAATAAATGGATCACCCGGCCAGAAGACGGGGAGCTTTACGCTCAAGTGGGAGATGGCACCAGCGTCGTCAGGCATCTTCTCCTATGCTTGCTGACGTACAAGCAAGACGACAAGTTACCAACGAAGGAGTGGAGGTTGAGACGAGCGCAGGCACAGAGCGCACGGGCAGGGGTGAGGGGCAGAGGGCACGAGCGACATTACAGTCTGATCCTAGTCGCTCGGGTGAAGGGGGTGATGGGCACGAACGACGTTACAGTCTAGTCCTAGTCGTTCGGGTGAATGGGGTGATGGGCACGAACGACATTACAGTCTAGTCCTAGTCGTTCGGGTAAAAGGGGGGAATCCAACTCAGGAGTCACCAATTGTTGGTTTTCGTCGACGTCGTTGGGCCTAGGCAAGCTACGGCTTGGGACCGTAGCGCATCTATCCGGTATAGGTTAACCTGGATGATGTAGCCATAAGCACTGCCGCTGGTTAAGTGCCAACCAGTGATTATCTCACTAGCCGTATTGAGTCCGTTAGGCGAAACTGCGACAGTACCAAAGGTGGAAAATATAACCCTTGAATTTCTATTATTATGATGGGTAACTAATTTAAAATGAATTTATAGCTATTCCGAAATTCAAGACGGTAAAATTAACATTTATCTTGAAACTAAAATAAGAGTATTCACTACACCAGAAATACGAGAAGTTGCTGTCACAACCTGCAATATCTACACCAAGTAGTCAGTCAGTGAGGAGATCTGGAAAAATAGCACAGTGCTCAGGCCAACTAATGCGATCCTTTCCGTTAATTCATGTATTATTATTACCAGCACCATCCGGAGTCCAACCCCGACCTCACTGTCTTTACTTATTCACTTCGCTTATAGGGCAAAGGTGTTACCCACTGAGCTGCATGAGTGTTAAAAGTACGAGTATGTTTAAGTAAAAGTAGTATGTTAAAGTAAAAGTATGTTAAAGTAAAACTATGTTAAAGTAAAAGTATGTTAATAGTATGTTAAAGTAAAAGTATGTTAAAAGTATGTTAAAGTAAAACTAATGTTAATGTTAAAGTAAAAGTATGTTAATAGTATGTTAAAGTAAAAGTATGTTAAAAGTATATTAAAGTAAAAGTGTGTTAAAGTAAAAGTATGTTAAAAGTATGTTAAAGGAAAACTATGTTAAATAAAAGTATGTTAAAAGTATGCTAAGGTAAAAGTATGTTAAAAGTATGTTAAGGTGAAAATGTGTTAAAAGTAAAAATGCAGTGCACCATTCCTTTCCAAAAGCCAACATAATAACGAACAAAAAAGTCTGTACTCAAAGTACTTTTATAGGCCTATTTCCAGTACTGTATATTCTAAACATAACTCTTCTTAGTAGGTATATTAAGGACCTAAACTAACGAACGGGAAAGTGCATCTCAGAAGACCTATTCTTGTGTTTCCTTAATTATAATTATATATTAAATACTCAATTAATAATATAATTAAGGAATATCAAATGAATACAATAAAGTGCGTTTGTTTCAAATATAAATGTTATTTTATTATTAATATAATATCATCATTATTATTAATATCATTATTTTTTTATTGTCATTAATGGAAGACGCAACTTCCTTATATTAATTTAATTATACATTTATTTGCTAACCCATATAAGTCCATTTATTGCATTACTGTATAATTATAAAACAATAAAAACCAGTGTATTTAGAGATACGGTTTTTTCTTCCTGATATTTGTTTTTATGACCTAATATAAATGCGCCTCGGTGATGTAGTGGTTAGCGTCGCTGACTACGAATCCATCGGCCCCGTGATCGTGACCCGGTGACGGTAGGTAAGCTTGCCAACCCTTCCGGATTCGCCGGGAGACTCCCGGAATCGTGTGTGTTCTCCCGGCTTCCGGAACGTTATCCTAATCTCTCGGATATCTTAAATGGCCTCAAAATGCCCTTGAAATTGGTCATATTTAAAAAATTTCTCGGGGGGCTCACAGCGACCCCCCCCCCCCTTCCCCCCGAACTCACCAGCTGGATCGGCTCGCCCCCACCCGCCCTTTATGGCCTGTATATACAGTGGTGTAGTGCTAAATAAAGAAGTGAGGGAACGCATTTTGAAAGTGTTACTCAGATGTGGGGGGAACAATGGCGAGCGCGGCGAGCCAATACAGCTGGGGGTCCGGGGGCACTGTAAGCCCCCCGGGAAATCTTTTGAAATCTGACCAATTTCAGGGATATTTTGAGGTCATATGCACTGGATATTAGGATATATTCCAAGGTTGAAGATGCAGTATTTCCAGTGTCATTAGATATACGACATCCAGTACGATCAATAAAAATAGCTAACAACTGGAATGATTAACTAAAAAAAAGTTAACAACTGGTACGCCGTGGTGACTGTTTCACCAGATCTTTATAGGCTAGCATTGCCTCAGTCGAAGCTAAAAGAAATGAAGCAGTTAATGATTCTTTCTCATATTTCTTCTAGGGGTGAGAATTAAAATTTCATGACGTTAGAGATTTGTAAGTTAGGATTTATTTGAAATAGTGAGGGAACGCCGTTCCGTCTATCAAAAAAAATAAGGGAACGCCGTTCCCACGCGTTCCCACAGCACTACACCACTGTGTGTATATATATATAATCTCCCGGAATTATATTTCAGAAAGTTGGCAAGCCTAAGTCGGTAGGCGACGCGCAGCAAAACCCAGCTGTTCATCCTTACGCATAATAAAAAAATATTGGGTGGTAAATAAATGGGTACCCTGGGTAGCCTAGTGGTTAAGATGCTGGGCTGCTGGTGGGGTGTGGTTCGGATTCCACGTTAAAAAATTCAGGCGAAACAAAACTAAGGTTAACCAAGGTTAATGTGGCTCTCAAGCTATTAAAAGTTCCCGACCCATGACTTAAAAGGAGAATTTTCGGAGTTACCACCAACAAAATATTGAAAGAAAATGCAATTCCTACAATTAATTTACAAGACGGATTGCATCTTTGCATATCCGATTGATTTCATCTCGTGAAGTGTTAAGATGCCCGGGTTCGTATCCTGCCTTCTCCTCCCCTCGATTAGGAGACGCTTCTCGTTCAACTCGGTAGAAGTAAAGGGAAAGGTTGGTAAGTGTGCTCCGACTACTGTAAATCTGTGCTCCGACTACTGTAAACCTGTGCTCCGCCGTACCACCTGTTGACTCTCCGTGTAGTTGTTCTTACAGCATGTGGTTAGGTTACTCATTAACCCGTAACTTTACTTACCCACATCATTCAGGAGGCAAGAGAAAATTAATGAAAAATAGAGTAATTTCAATCAAGGCTTGTGTATGAAAAAGAGTTTAGTAAATTTTTATAACTAGCTAAACAGGGCCCTACGGTGCTGGGGCCTTAAAGCCCAGTAATTTGTGAGGGCTGGAGCACAGATATGATAACAGTTGCTTAATAGTAGAATTTTATTTTGAACATGTATGAACCAAGTATTTCCGGGCGGTAATGTGAAGCTTAAGATTTTCATGACTGCGTTCTTTCTATAGTTTTATTGGCCAAATAATTGAACTGACATTAATTAAGGGGGGCTACAGCCCCCAACTACTGGGAGTTCAATTATTTGGTCAATAAAACTATAGTCATGAAAATCTTAAGCTTCACAAATCTTGACACAATTTGAAGCTCAAGATTTTCATGGCTGCGTTCTTTTCTATAGTTTTATCGCGGTGCTGGGGTTTTCGGACTCAGTAATTGGGGGGGGGGGAGAGCTGGTCACACATATATTTTCGTTCATCACTCATCACCCCCATCCACCATACGAAGTTTGGTCGAAATCGGTTCAGAAACGTAAACATTTTTTCTGCGGACAGACGGACAGACAAACAGACAGACACACATTTACTAAATTATAGTAGTAATTTGAATATCTATGTATATACTCGTATTACCAACATAAGCACGCCATATTTTTTTTAATTATAAAGTTACAAACTCTAATTTCGATATTAAACTCCAATTTATATTCTTCTTTATCTCACTGGAAAAATCTGAGTCATTTGAGTCACCTTTGACTAAATTAAGATAGTGGAAAGTGGAGCAAAGACTCAAATGTATGTAATGCATTTATGAAAGGCTTTTCTTGTATCTGTTCCTTTATCCAAATCAATTTCCGAAGTACGATATGATGTACTGTACCTATAAATTTACCAGTGTCATTGCAATAATCGATTTCTTGGAAATCTCCAAGAAGGCACAGGAAAGGAGATTGAGATGGTATGGGCATGTCCAGAGGAGGGAGGAGGGAGGAGTATGTGGGACGACGGATGCTGAGGATGGAAATTCCAGGCACGAGGAGAAGAGGTAGACCTAAGATGGATGAGGTGTCGGGATAGATTGAAGAAAGATATGAATGAAAAGGGACTGGAGGAAGAAGTGGCTCAAGACAGAAGTGAATGGAGAAGAAGGATCTGCAACAGCGACCCCACATAGAAGTGGCCTAATAAGGCTGCGGAAGAAGATTGTAATAATCGAATCGAAATTAAAATTATGAATCTTACAGACTCGGAAAATTCTTACTTAAAGTAATAGTCAAATAAAAAAATTTTTTGGACACCATTTCGGTAAAAAAATTTATTCTGTCGTTTAAAGTGATACTTCCGGAAATTCTATTTCATTGATTTAGCTTCATAAAATTTCAGCTATAAAATATCAGTTGATGCGTTTATCTTTATTTATATCTATAAATAAATAAAACTTTGCGCGGTTTTGAGCGGAGTTGAGCGAAGTAACAAATATCTCTTTCGCTCAGTCGCCTGTTATGATTGGCTGACTCGCGTACAGTGGGTCGGATCTATCAAGATGAGCGGCGTGGCTGAAGGCGTGGCTTGTATTTCTTAATTTATGTATTCATAAAAGAATAGGAATTAATTTTGCTTTATTATCAACTTCACAATATTTCTTATAAGATTTACAACATCTTATATGGTACGTTTTTTAGATTGTAAAATTCAGTAAAACCCGTAACTCGGTATCGGAAGAAATGAGCATTACTTATCAACAAAGGTGACAGAAAGACTAATCTTACAAATCACCAACCCACACATTCCACTATCGCCTACTCAACATGGATTCAGACCTCACCACTCAACCACGACATTACTCACTAACCTCACGCAGCACATCATGGATGGTGTAGTGAATACTCTTATTTTAGTTTCAAGATAAATGTTAATTTTACCGTCTTGAATTTCGGAATAGCTATAAATTCATTTTAAATTAGTTACCCATCATAATTCAATTGTAAACCACATTAATACTAATTTTATGTATACTGTATTATTTTATTGTATGTAAACATAATTAATTATATATCACAATTGTCAGTTAATTATTTATATTCAAATAATTATTTTAATCTAATACCATGTCCATTTTGCAAATAAATAATAGAAATCCAAGGGTTATATTTTCCATCCTTGGTACTGTCGCAGTTTCGCCTAACGGACTCAATACGGCTAGTGAGATAATCACTGGTTGGCACTTAACCAGCGGCAGTGCTTATGGCTACATCATCCAGGTTAACCTATACCGGATAGATGCGCTACGGTCCCAAGCCGTAGCTTGCCTAGGTCCAACGACGACGACGACGAAAACCAACAATTGGTGACCCCGGAGTTGGATTCTCCCCTTTTACCCGAACGACTAGGTCTAGACTGTAACGTCGTTCGTGCCCATCACCCCCTTCACCCGAGCGACTAGGACCAGACTGTAACGTCGCTCGTGCCCTCTGCCCCTCACCCTGCCCGTGCGCTCTGTGCCTGCGCTCGTCTCAACCTCCACTCCTTCGTTGGTAACTTGTCTTGCTTGTACGTCAGCAAGCATAGGAGAAGATGCCTGACGACGCTGGTGCCATCTCCCACTTGAGCGTAAAGCTCCCCGTCTTCTTGCCGGGTGATCCATTTATTTGGTTCCACCAAGTGGAATCACAATTCAACTTGGGAAGGATCACCGCTAGCAGGACAAAATACGATCATGTTTTGTCCTCTCTACCAGCGAGCATCATCTCTGAAGTCCGTGACGTCATCGTGTCTACTTCCACGAGTGAGGACCCATACAACGATCTGAAGTCTGCCATCCTCTGCCGCACCACTGTCTCCGAGCGTGAGAAACTACATCAGTTAATCTCAAAAGAAGAACTTGGAGACCGTAAGCCCACTCAAATGCTGAGGGCTATGCAGTGCGCTCTAGGCGAACGCGCACAAACCTTCGATAAGGACATCTTTAGACAGTTGTTCTTGCAGAAACTTCCTCCATCAGCTCAGCGTGTCTTGGCCACTATGGATCCTGCTACTCCAGTTGATAAACTAGCAGAAACTGCCGACAAAGTAGTGGAGATTGACACAGCTCCGGTCAACAACGTGAACACACAATCGGAACTGGAGTTGAAAGTGGAAGAGTTAAGTCAACAACTCAACCACGTTTGTTCTCTGCTACAAAATCAACGGCAAAGAAGCCATTCTCGGTCAAGATTTACGAAGAGGCATCGTTCGAGTTCCGGGAAGATCTGCTTCTACCACTCTAAATTTGGAAAGAAGGCTAGGAAGTGCATCTCCCCTTGCAATTTTTCGTCGGAAAACCCCAGCAGCGAGTCCTAATGGCGTCTAGTACTCGCACTGCCAACCTGTTATTCATAAAGGACAGGAACTCTGGTGTCAATTTCTTGGTCGATACCGGAGCGTCAGTCAGTGTATTCCCTCAAAAATCTGGTCATACGCACTCGGAATCTCCGCCTCTATACGCTGCTAACGGTTCACGCATACCCACGTACGGTACTCAGTCGCGTGAACTAAACTTGGGCCTTCACCGATCCTTCAAGTGGATTTTCATCTGTGCTCAAGTGCAGCATCCCATAATCGGCGCTGACTTCCTCCAGCATTTCAAACTCCTGGTGGATCTTGACAAGCGACGCTTATGCGACCAGGCCACACTGCTTTCTGTTCTTGCCAAACAGGTTGCCCTTCCGGACGCCTCGAACTCTGCACTTTCCCTCGTTCCCCCTAATTCCATGTACCAGTGCCTTTTCCAGCGATATCCAGGAATTCTTCAACCGATGCAGATGGGTGATACCATTAAGCACACCATTACCCATCACATTACAACAAAAGGTCCCCCTGTGTTTGCAAAACCCAGACGTCTTGCCCCGGACAAACTGAAAGCTGCCAAATCGGAATTCCAGCTTATGATAGATCTTGGGATAATAAGACCTTCCAAAAGCAGTTGGTCCTCTCCCCTACACCTGGTCCAGAAGAAGTCAGGAGACTGGAGACCATGTGGGGATTACCGGTTTTTGAATTCGACAACCATCCCGGACCGATATCCGGTACCAAATGTCCAAGACTTTACTTCTCTTCTCCACGGCAAATCTATCTTCAGTAAAATAGACCTCGTTATGGCTTTCCACCACATTCCTGTAGAGCCTTCGGATATTCCCAAGACTGCAGTTTGTACACCATTTGGGTTATTCGAATTTGTGAAGATGCCGTTCGGGCTACGGAATGCTGCGCAAACCTTTCAGAGGTTTATAGATGGGGTCACCAGAGGCTTAGACTTTGTTTATGCCTACATCGATGATTTGCTTGTGGCCAGCTCAACGGAAGAGGAACGTAAGGAACATCTTTCACTCCTCTTCCAACGCTTAGAACAATACGGTGTTACTATTAATGCATCAAAGTGTGTGTTTGCACAGCCAACCTTGGAATTTCTTGGTCACACGATTTCGCAGCACGGAATTACCCCCCTTCAGGACAAGTGTGAAGTGATAAAAAATTACCCTATGCCAAATAATCAGCGTGAGTTACGTCGGTTTCTAGGTTTGGTAAATTATTACCACAAGTTCATTAAAAACTGTGCCAGTGTTCTTGCTCCTCTACACGCTATGATCACACACAAACGCAAGGTAACGAAATTGGTATGGTGTAGCGATAGTTTACAGGCGTTCGACAATGCCAAAAATGCTATCAATAGTGCATTGTCTCTGTCATTTCCTATCAGTGATGCCCCCCTAACTCTGACGGTCGATGCATCAGATGTTGCGATCGGTGGGGTGTTGGAACAAACCATTAACGGTCAACAAGCACCCATCGCGTTTTACTCGAAAAAGCTGCAGCCAGCCCAAACGCGTTATAGTGCTTTCGGACGTGAACTTCTTGTTATTTACTTAAACGTGAAGCATTTTCAACATTTCCTTGAAGGCCGAGAGTTTTGTGTTTTTACCGACCACAAACCTTTGGTCACTGTCTTCAATAAAAACAGCTGTAACCACTCTCCCAGAGTCATCAGGCAACTCGATTATATCTCGCAATTTACCACAGATATCCGCCACATCAAAGGTGTCTTGAACACTCCAGCGGATGCACTTTCAAGAATAGAGATTACTTCTGTTACCCTCAGCTCTACACTGTGGAATGCTATTGCACAGGATCAAGATAAGGATACGGAACTACAAGACCTGCTCAGAGAAGACTCCACTCACTCACTTTCCCTCAAGAAAATGAGTATGCCAGGATTGTCTGTGCCCCTCTATTGCGACGTATCAACAGCTGCTATTCGCCCTTATGTCCCTCCATGTCACAGACAAGCAGTCTTCACGGATCTTCATAAGCCCTCCCATCCTGGTATCCGTGCTTCGCAACACCTGGTTACCTCTCGCTTTGTTTGGCCCTCGATGCGGAAGGATGTCAAACATTGGACCAAAACGTGCCTTGCCTGCCAGCGTGCCAAAGTCCAAAGGCACACCAGGTCCCCCTTTGACGCATTTCCGCCCCCATCCCAGCGATTTGAGGTAATTCATGTAGACATTGTTGGCCCTCTTCCAGTGATTCAAGGCCAACGTTATCTGCTCACCTGTCTCGACCGCTTTTCCAGATGGCCTGAAGCCATCCCACTTCCTGATATCCAAGCGGACACTGTTGCAAGAGCCTTTCTTCATGGATGGGTATCAAGATTTGGATTGCCGACAAAAGTCATCACTGACCAAGGTCGCCAATTTGAGTCTTCGCTTTGGAAGAAGTTTACCAGCTTGTTGGGTACAGTACATGCGCATACCTGTGCGTATCATCCGCAAGCTAACGGCCTCGTCGAACGCTTCCATCGCCAGCTGAAGTCATCCCTTATGTGTCACGAAGACTCCCATTGGATGGATAAGCTTCCACTCGTGTTGCTTGGTATTCGCTCTGCATTTAAGAATGATCTGAAGACTACAGCGGCTGAACTAGTCTATGGAACAACACTGCGGCTACCAGGTGGCTACTTCACTGCAGGGGATAAGTCATGTGATCCTACGGAATTCGCTCAAACACTTTCCTCTCACATGCAGTCCCTTCAGCCTGTTCCCCCTCGATTGACTAGCCAACAGAACATCTTTGTTTCCCCAGCCCTCCAGTCTTGCACCCACGTTTTCGTTCGTGTACCAGTCCCAAAACGGCCTCTCCAAGTCCATATGACGGGCCCTATGAAGTTCTCCGACGTACGCGCAAATCATTTCTCATCCAGCGCGGTTCCAAGGTCGACAAGGTTTCTATCGATCGTCTTAAGCCTGCGTTTTTGGAATCAACCTTAAGCGAGGTACAGTGCTTACAATAAGTCTCGCGCCTCTGTCTCGTCCCAAGCTAGTCTGTTAGGTATAAAATGGGCGGTCCTTATGGCAGCGGAGGTGTGTTCGGATTGGTGCACATAATTGCTCTAACCCCATCAATGACGTCCATTATTACGTCACTTCTGCTACATTTTAGTGTTTAAAATACAAATGATTAAGAAGCAGAATGACCAAGTTTCGGGATGTTGGGATGGTTATGGAGCAATCCTAGTCATCATAATATTAGCTGGGCATTACATTATACCGTCTCAATATATACTGTAGACTATAGAGACGACTAATTCGGCAAATATCCCAAATCATGGCATGATACCTAAGTTATTTTGACGCAGGTCTAAATTATTTGCTCAAATGCAATGATTGATATTAAGTAACTGTTGGGAATTGTTGTCAATATTGTTGTTTGTGATACATATCCTACGTGAAGAATCTAATGATCAAATTCCTCAGTGAACCTCTCACACGCTCGTATTTCGAGGAAGTCATGGTCGTCTCACTAATAGATAGTTTATCCATTGTTTTAAGTGGTAACCTATTTCATCTTATGAAAGTCATTAGTCTAAAGCAAGACTGGTGGGCCGTGAATCAGAGAAATTTGCATTTGATTTGTTCATCGTAATTATTACGTAATATAGTATGCTGTATATACTATTATATAAGAGTTTATTGGTAGCATATCATATGACAATTCCCATAAACATGTGATGGCCTCGATGTTGCCAGTTTTTATTTTTTTCCTGAAACTATTACCTTCTCATAGTTTGTTTCAACAATGCATATATTATCATCTCCACGAGCGTAGACATTGCAAGAAAAGATTCTAACTAAGGATAAGTAAAGTTCTTTCATGGTCACAATATATACTTTTATAGATGTCAAACATAAAAATATAATAAAATTCTATATTAACATAAATATATATTCGATACACATTTACGTCATGGCTTTAACATCAGTATTTCGTATAGCTTCCTCCAGCATCAATAATTTCTTGCAATCGTTGCGGCATAGAAGAGGCCAGATTGTAGGAAATGTTTGGTGTTCGGCGTAAGCTCTCCCAACTATTCCTCGTGTGAGCTAAAAGTGCTTCAAATGTTCTTTCATTGCGTTTCTCCCATTCGTTAATCATTATTGCCCAAAGGTTTTCAATCGGATTCAAATCAGGAGAACGTGGTGGCAGAATTAGATTAATAATCTCTGGCTCCCTTTCCTCGTCCCTTCGTAATTCCCCACCCAACCTCGTTCCCTTCGACATAGCAACGCTTACCTCCATCCTCATTCCACTTCCTTCATGAAAGCTATTATCGCTTTTACTGTCCCTTCCTTCCATCCTTCAATGCCAGCGTTCTTAAACCTAGCACATAAATTATATAATATGGAATCTAACACCTTAGATCTCTACGCATTCATGTTACTTGAAGACTCCTGTGTCTTAGGGGAATCTAAGTGTTGAGAGTGGGCTTGAGCGGTAGTCTATAGATTACTACAGATGACCTTGAACGCTCCAACTATTTAAAAATGATTAATTATTTATTACGCACATCATATGGCATAATACACACATGAATTTAAGTATCTTACACTATAGGAATGGAATTGAATCCTACCAGAGTTAAAAAGTCACAAAATATGATAGATTAGTTTGTATTAAGAGGTTACTAAGAGAAAAGGATTTGGGATAGAGTGGAAGGCAGAGAGTATATTTTCTCGAGTTTCGGTTATTATTAACGTTATATGGATACATTGCCATGCAGTGTGATGAGAGAGAGAGAGAGAGAGTTACAAGGAGTTACAAGGAAAAGAAGTACCTCAAAATGCCTTGCGGCTCATACCGAGGAGGTACCAATGGCAACGGGTGCCAGGGAAAATTTTCTACACCCTCAAATAGTGTGCAAGATTTGGTCTAACCTTTTCTTGAACTGATCCACAGAGGAACTGTTCACAACTTCTGAAGGTAACCTGTTCCACGTGCGACAGATCTTATACGTAAAGTAATTCCCACACACACTAGTCCTAAACCGCTTCAAATCCAACTTCCAACCATTGTTGCGAGTTGGGTTATCATTTAAACTAAACATGCTTCTAAAATCGACATCGTTGAACACGCGTAAGAACTTGAAAACCTCGATGAGTTGACCGCGCAGCCTCCGAGTTTCCAGCGAAAACAAGTTCAGGGCGCGTAACCGTCGATTGTAGCCCATATGCCTAACGGAAGGGATTAACTTTGTGGCCCTCGCCTGCACTCGCTCCAGCCTCTCAATATCTTTCCTGAGGGTGGGCGACCAAAACTGCACAGCATATTCCAGGTGCGGCCGAACCAGGGAATTGTACAGAGAGAGCACAATCTCCTTGTTCCGAAACTGAAATTGCCTCCTGATATAACCTAACAGCTTCTGGGCTTTCTTTTCAACCTCTACGCACTGTTTGGTAAATTTAAGGTCGCTGCTAATTAACACACCCAAGTCCTTTTCCAAATCAGTCGCCTCGATATTACTCCCCAACATATTTTGCATTTACCCAAGTTAAACGGCATTTGCCATTTTTCGGACCACTCTCCTATCCCACCTAGGTCCGCACGCAGTTCCTCGATCGCTTCGGGCGTCCCAACATTGGCCCCAAGCTTGGTGTCATCAGCGAATTTGGCGATCCGACTGACGATGCCACCGTCGATATCATTTATGTAAATGATAAACAACAGTGGCCCCAAAACGGAACCGTGAGGAACCCCACTAGTGACCGAGGCCCAACCCGAACTAGCCCCTTTAATTACAACCCTCTGCCGCCTATTCTTCAGCCAGTTTTCAATCCACCTACCTATTTCCCCACCGATACCCAGCGCGCGCACTTTCGCCATTAGCCGGTGGTGAGATACCTTATCAAAGGCTTTCTGAGAGAGAGAGAGAGAGAGGATGGAGAGAGAGAGAGAGAACGTTATTTCCTGCATACTCTATATATATCTATATACAGTATGTCTCTATATATAAATAGATAGAGTGATCGACACAATGATAATGTGGACGTCATTGATGGGGTTAGAGCAATTATGTGCACCAATCCGAACCCACCTCCGCTACCATAAGGACCGCCCATTTTATACCTAACAGACTAGCTTGGGACGAGACAGAGGCGCGAGACTTATTGTAAGCACTGTACATGTAGCTACCAAAAAGGTCCAGGGGAAATCTGTGTTGTTCGGAACTCTTTGAACTTCCTCTCTGGTGGGGGAGTGTGTAGTGAATACTCTTATTTTAGTTTCAAGATAAATGTTAATTTTACCGTCTTGAATTTCGGAATAGCTATAAATTCATTTTAAATTAGTTACCCATCATAATTCAATTGTAAACCACATTAATACTAATTTTATGTATACTGTATTATTTTATTGTATGTAAACATAATTAATTATATATCACAATTGTCAGTTAATTATTTATATTCAAATAATTATTTTAATCTAATACCATGTCCATTTTGCAAGTAAATAATAGAAATCCAAGGGTTATATTTTCCATCCTTGGTACTGTCGCAGTTTCGCCTAACGGACTCAATACGGCTAGTGAGATAATCACTGGTTGGCACTTAACCAGCGGCAGTGCTTATGGCTACATCATCCAGGTTAACCTATACCGGATAGATGCGCTACGG
Source organism: Bathynomus jamesi (assembly GCA_023014485.1). Classification (NCBI taxonomy): domain Eukaryota; kingdom Metazoa; phylum Arthropoda; class Malacostraca; order Isopoda; family Cirolanidae; genus Bathynomus; species Bathynomus jamesi. Next base: position 546,720 of record JAJOZX010000278.1, on the reverse strand, counting down.
TCCCAAGCCGTAGCTTGCCTAGGCCCAACGACGACGACGACGAAAACCAACAATGGCATCAACTCCAGACGACCAGCTCAACGTACACTATTAGCAACAATAGACATTAGTAAAGCATTTGATGCTATCCCACGCTTCCCTCTCATAAACAAAATACTCAACACAAACCTGCACAATAACACCAAAAGGTGGCTGAGCAACTATCTTTCAGGAAGATACTCACATGTCATATTTAATGGCAAGTCATCCAAAAACAAGCTTTTTCCGAACCGGGTCCCTCAAGGCTCTGTTCTCTCACCAACACTCTTCAACTTATACATGCATGACATTCCAACACCCATAGATAACAAGCTTACATTATCATCATATGCAGATGACATCACTCTAACATCCACCCACAACAACATCGACACCGCTACAAATAACCTACAAACATACATAAACAGTATACAAGACTGGCTCACACACAATAGACTCAAAGTAGCGCCCACAAAATCAACCATCACCTTGCTTACAAGCAACACAAAAGAACACCAGGTAATTCCACAGCTTACACTAAACAACATCAACATTCCACACACTCACAGGACCAAAATACTTGGGGTCACATACAACACTCATTATCTTTTGCAAACCACATTCAGGATATTAAAAACAAATGTACGTCAAGACTTAACACGCTTAGGGTACTAACAGGCACAAACTTTGGACACCAGCAGGAAACAACATCACTCATATACAAACAATATATTCGCTCAGTATGGACTATGCTAGCCCATGCTGGGCACCCATTATCTCAAACACACACATAAACACCTTACAAACAATACAAAACAACGCACTTCGTATCATTACAGGATGCACTCAAACAACACCAATAGAACACCTGCACACAGAAACAAAAATACTGAAAGTTAGGGAACATTTAGACATGAGGGGAACACAATTCATGGCAGCAGCGACAACTAACCCACAACACCCTTGCCACTGCATGTACAATCACGCACCTACACCTCGCACCATTAAGGTAACACCAGAGAGACATTATAACCAAATACTCCATTCCATACCACGCCCCACAGACATCACACAGTACAGAAAACACATACACACACATCTAACCCACAAAGCACTGACACGACTCGTCCGAATGCGGTCCTAGGTGCGAAGCCGCCACCCATTAACAGGTCAGAGATCAGCCTGAGCAGATCGGATCGAGTTAACTTAGCACGATTCCGATGTGGACATCACCCCAACTTACTAACATATAAACACAGACTAGACAACTCCATAGACGACACCTGCCACCTGTGCCACGACACACCACAAACAATTGAACACATTATGACAGACTGTACCGCTCTAGCACAACAACGAACACAACACAACATCACTAGTGCGCTGAACCTCTGGTCCACTCCGAAGAGGGTGATCGGTTACCTGCGTGCCGCCGCGCCGGCTTGCTCGATCAGGGTGGGCTGATGGCTAAACAACAACAACAACAACAACAAAGGTGACGTCATACGACTGGAATTAATTTGCTGTATTTATGCAGTTTACACCAGTCCAGTTGGTTTGATTGTCAGTCCACAACTGCAACCTTTTTCGAGGTGTAACTCGTGCCATATTGATTCTCTCAAACGAGTTAAAACTCGTAGAAGTCAAGTGATCATATAACTTTTCCTGAAGACCGAGCTATCTGCACAAAAACCAGTAAACTATATTACCTAAGGAATGAATAGCAATGAGGATTGTGTGAATTTATTTCATCCAAATTCTACCAATTAAACTATAGTCCCCCTCCACGCTCGTACAAAATTTCATACACTTTAAAGAAATCAAGAAAAGCCAGTCGGTCATTAAATTTAGAAAAGAACACATCCATCCAAATTTTGAGTTTCACACTCGAAACCAGTGGATCAAAATTTGCAAAGTTGCATTTAAAATCTAAGTGTCTCGTGGGTTTAAAGTGAATATTAAGTTTTCACTGACTTAAAAATTCACTAACAACGAAATATGTATTCTAGTGATTTTCATTATCATTTATCTTGCTGTCATGTACATTAAGATCGCCTCACTTCATTTTCTCACAAATTTGAGAAATGAGCATGCGAAAATTGCATATTTATTTCGAAATATTCATTTTCATACATACATACATTATCAAAATCTCATTTCCCAACGAAATGGGGTGAGAAGGCAAGAACAACCGGAATGAATAGGAGAAAATGTTTTCAAAACTTTAAAATAAAATAAATAATATATTTAATATAACTTTTTTTTACTATGTTGTGATTTTGTTATGGAATAGTTCTCTAAATGATATGTTTGTATTTTAATCCAGCAATTATTAATAAAACTATCTTACATTTCATGTTACATTCCCATACATTGCTTTATAGAAAAGTTATTAGCCTTTAAAGAACGTCTGAAGTGACATGCTTCGAAATATGATAATAAAAACCCACTCTAATAGACAGAGTTTATTTCCACAACAGTTTCGATGCCCACTGGCATCCTCTTTGGGTGGATACAGATTCGTTTTTCTGTATCTACCCGAAGAGGATGCCAGTGGGCATCGAAACTGTTGTGGAAATAAACTCTGCTCTGTCTATTAAAGTGGGTTTTATTATCATATTTTGACCTTCACGTAGAAAAAAGTGAAGTTTTTTTGCACATGTTTCGAAACTTTATGTCTGTGATTTGTAAGTAACTTAATAAATAAATCAATTAAATTTGTAGTTACAAGCATCTACTTTTTCTGAACATTAGTCTAGATTTTAGCTTTGCATACATATACTGTGCAAAAAGTCTTATCATGACGATAGCGAAATGGATTCAGTCAAGGAGTTTTGCCGCTTATAAACCGTTTTTGCTCGAAATAATACTCAAATGATGTATGTCATTGAAAGAATGGTTCTACAAATATGGTGTCATTATGCCTGGGTATGGTGTGGCTTCGCCGCTTCATGTCATTTGCATTACCCAAGGGGTTTTACTCACCAATACAAGACTATAATATACTCGTATGTTGTCTGTTGTCATTATTCGAGAGAGTTCGCAGACATTTTTAATGAATGACTTCCAAAGGATGTTTTATATATTTCTTTTAGCTACCCGATGTTGTAATGCGGTATAACAGATGTGGATGGATGAAGGAATAAGATAGGGTAAGGAGTGCGTTTTGAGGAAGAATTTTTTTTTAGTTTAAATAATATGAAGAGAAATCTTGATATTTTGGATTTGATATGTTGTATATGACTTTTGAAATTTAGTTTTTCGTCTAAACTAATGTCAAGTACTTTAACCTCATTCACCCTCGCAAGAGTAGTATTCCCAATTTTTATTTAACAGTTTGTATTAATATGTTTGGTAGTAATAATCATATAAAATGACTTTGTCAGGTTCAATAAAAAGTTTATTAGCAACCATCCACTTATAAACATGCTCTAATTCCCTGTTCGTTTTATTTACCAGAAAGTTTAAAAATTCAGTGGTAGGCAACCTTTTTTGAAACTGGATCAATTTGATTTATTGGTGATAATGGGTCAGTGTTCAAAATTTAAATCAAAATACACTATTTTCGAGACATTTTAAAATAAAAAACCCTCATCATGTAATAATATGTATTATTTTATATATACTATATATAAGCTGACCATATTTCCTTGAGACAAAAACGGGACATTGGGATGGCAAAAAAGGGACGGGGGTTATGTAATATTCTGTATTCATGAAAAAGTAAGTACATAAACCGGGACAAAATTGACATTTTTATTAAAACGACGGGACGGCCAGGAAATATAAAACAAACGGTACTGTCCCGTTCAAAACGGTACGTATGGTCAGCCTAACTATATACTACATTTGACCCGCGAGTCAGAGGTTGCCGACCACTAGTCTAAATTATGATGGGAAGAAGTAAGTGTGGTATCATCAGCGAATTGTAAGCAATTTAATGTTGGTTGAGAGATGAAAATCTTTGACGTGAATTAGAAATAGTAATGGCTCAGGAATAGATAGAAGTTATTTAATAAAGTGATTATATTTTTGGAATCACTGTAAGAATTTCTACCTTGTATGGGAGAGGAGAAGGAATATGTTTTCACCTTTTTTGTGTTAATTAAATCGTTCAGTGTTCCATAGCCTTTTGGAATTGAATTTTTGTTCATCAATTTTTGAACAATAATGATTTGCTTTTGCTTTTTTAATGACTGCATTAAGTCTGTTACAGTAATTTTTGTATGTCTTTTCGGTAATAATATCAATTTTCCATAATTTAAAGAGAGTATGCTTACATTTAATTCTCACAATGAATGCTGGGGTGATCGAATAGTTGTTGTATTTAGCTTTAGATATTACTTTTGATGTAAGAGGAAAGTTTGTGTTGAATATATTCGTTAGTTTGATTGAAAATGTTTGAAATTTTGTTCTGTCATTGTTATTTTCGGTTACTCCAATTCAGTCAAAAGCTGTCATTTCTCTAAGGAATTTTAGTTTATTATTATTGCTATAAGATCTATCGTCAACCTTTATATTTTCCTGCGCTGAGAAATGGATGCTGAGAACTGTTGTTATTGTTCTCTTATGGTGCATTTAATTCCTCCTAATTGTTATTGTTGTGATGTTCGCAATTTCCACACACTTTGAAAATTCCATTACTGTTACTGGCTTTCACATTATAACTTTCACAGTTAATATGTTTACTGGTGGCATGAGTAGTATGGTGGCAAAAAGTGAGAGAGGAAATTTCAAAAGACGCAACTCCTCAGTATATGAAGTAACGAACCTTTACACATTTTATCGACGGAAGCCTTCATCGACACTCTAATAGCTTAATCTGACATGACCTAACCGAACCTAACCTACCTAACCGAACTTAATGTAATAAAATAAAATGGTTTGTCGAGGAAATATTCCTTACCCCAGCAGTTACGTGGGGCCACAGGGAAGGAGTAATGCACAGCGTTCGTCCCTAGACGCGCATCCCCGTGGGGTCTGCGACTAGTTACCTCAGGTTACCTCAGGAAATAACCGCTCCACCTATGGGGCACCACCCCACATGATGAATGTAAAATTATAAAACCCTGCGGTTCCTGTACTTCCATTAGGGATTGAGCCGAGCTCCTCCGGCGGGTAAGCGGAACCGACAGTGGTGTCCACATGAAGAGTGATAAAAAAAAGAGCACTATATATATGAACCGTTTATTTATCTGTTTTAAATATACTAATTTTATATGACTCATTATTTATTTTATTTGTCCAAATCTCTCCTTAATTTTTTCGAGTACTTGGGTTATTTCAACTCCTTCCGCTCCATCTTCTCTCTCTCTCTCTCTCTCTCTCTCTCTCTCTCTCTCTCTCTCTCTCTCTCATCCTACTGGAGAAGTTGTTATAAGAAAGTATGTTGTTGTTATCACTAGACAAATATCGCTAAATTATTCTTGGTCTTGCCAAAGAAGAAAAAAAATGGCGGTTATCTATCGCCAAATGTTTTGTAATAACTGAATCTTTTTAACGCACTTCAATTTTAGCGTTAATTATTACTAAAAGTTAGATTTAGCATTATAATAAAATAAAAATAAATAACTTTTCATGAGAATTTATAACTATTTAGATATTATAAAGGAAGTTCGTCTTATTAATCTGTAGCATGATAAAACGTTTATGTACTGAGAAAGTATGTATTTAGCGATAATAAACAGCGTTTTTTTAAGCTGCTTTGTTTATATATGTGAAATAGCGGTTGTATAGTATAGTATTGTACTGTATAGTACAAATGAGGTAATGCAGAAACAATAAGATTTGAAATTTTTACCCAATGATTTTGATTAGACAGTCAAATAAAATGATGTTGGAGTGAAGCGTAATGAAAATCAGATAGCTAACTTTTTTTTATCATATCTCTACTCACTTAGTTGACAGTTTTATTAACCTAATTTAACCCAACTTAACCTAATCAAACGTAAGCTAGCGTAAACCAGAGAAAATGGTAATAAAATGTCATATTGATAAAATGTTGAATGCTCCCACTTAATTTTTACAGAAATTTCATCACTCTTATTTTAAGATACAAGTTTCATATGTGGATGTGCGAATGTACTTGCTTTCTTTCATCACACCAAAGCAGAGGTAAAGTATTTAACCCTTTCGTTTACGAATATTTTTTCTTGTAACTAAAAAGTTTAAAATTTATTGTTATTCAAAACCATTATTTTAGTAATTAGTCATTTCAGTTACATTCCAGTCGGGATGGAGGAGCTGGAGAGAGGTGTCGGGAGTTCTCTGTGATCGTAGGATGCCGGTGAAGCTGAAAGGGAAGGTCTTCAAAACCTTCAAAACAGTGGTTAGGCCAGCCATGTTGTACGGGATGGAGACGGTGCCAGTGAAGAAAGATGGATGTGGCTGAAATGAAAATGTTGCGATGGATGTGCGGTGTAACTAGAAGGGATCGAATCAGAAACGAACGCATTAAAGGAACGGTGAAAGTAGTAGAGGCGTCAAGATAAGTTCAAGAAGCCAGACTGAGTTGGTATGGGCACATGATGAGAAGAGAGGAGGATTACGTAAGACGTAGGGTGCTGGAAATGGAGGTGCCGGGACGGAGAAGAAGAGGTAGACCGAAGACGAGGTGGAGAGATTGCGTGGCGGCAGACATCCGGGAGAAAAATTTGGACGAGGACATGGTGCGTGACAGAAGAGAATAGAGGAGACTCATCAAGAACAGCGACCCCTTATAGAGATGGGATTTAAGCTGCAGAAGAAGAAGAAGTCATTTCCGTTACATGCATTTTGGGTTCACTTTCCGACAACTAAACTAAAGATGTATAAACATGGAGAATCATTTGTAGAAAAGCTGTATTTTAGTATAATTTATATTAGTATTTCCAGTGCGACATTACGGTCCCAGTGTGACTGAAAGGGTTAAAATAATTTAGAAGTGTCATATAAACGTACACTTTAAAGTTACCCCAAAAACAGACTAATAGTATGCATTTTCTTTAAAAAAAACATCGTTTTTCTTTACAATTTTAGGGTAAACGTAAGTACAAAAATTATGGTAACCATATTACTCGTGGCTAGTGCTCCATAACTACAATATATCCATTTCAGCAATGATATGAAATTGAACTTCATTAACTAGGCTACATATTCGATTATAAGGAAGGATTTATTTGTGTCTTCTCATGTAACTATATATATATATATAATATATATACACACATTGTTTTATTTCTGCAAAGAAATTTCCTATTATAACCTTTGTCATTTGTTAGCCCAATCCCGAACCATCCCAAGCCCTAAAAAAAAAGCCTCCTTCCTAGACCTAAAATTTTGTGCCGTTCCGGCGAGTTTCTAAAAAATATATATATATATATATATATATATATACATATATATATACACACCTTTGGTTTGCTTCCGCCCGATTTGTTCATTCTGACGAAGGTCAAGCTTTTCACTCCACCTTAGACCTACAGTTTAACTTGGAATCCGAATCATACTCCACCAGCAGAACAGCGTCTTAATCACTAGGCTACCCAGGGTACCCATTTATCTACCAATCAATTCCTTTATTGTGTGGAAGGATGAACAGCTGGGTTTTGCTGCGCGCCGCCTGCCGTCACCGGGTCTCGATACCGGGGCCGATGGATTCGTAGTCAGCAACGCTAACCACTACACCACTGAGGCGCATTAAGTTTCATGGAGACCAGATAACTAGGTTAGATGTTCGTTTTAAATTGTTAGTTACGAGGATTTCCCACGTGACCAATTTCGGCCTATCGCGATCTTTGTCTCAAATTTCGACTTTGTCAAAGACACTGGTTTCCACGAAACTTAATATTTACCATATATAGGTCCTATATATATATATATATATACTTAGGAGGAAAATAAAAATCGATTCCAAGGTCTTTCATGTATTCAACAGTACAGTAGACCTTATCATTCCCTGACGAGGTGTACTGTTGAATACACGAAGGATCATGGAATCGCTTTTCATTTTTCTTTGTGGGTGTGTAGCATTATTTATTTATTGTGTTTAATTGTGTGGAAGTCAGTCGAGGACTGGAAAGTACACACATCATCTAACCCAATAAAAGGGTTGTTAAGTGTATACGCTTTTTTAACTAGACTGTATGCCTGCAATTTGGAATTCAAGAATCGCGCCCACCCCAGTGAGAATGGGAAATATGCCTTTGGTGAGGTAAAAATATAAAGGCAAAAAAATTGAAAATACAGAAAACGCAAGAGGAAGACTCCAATGGCGTCATTTAGGTATAATAATAATAATAATAATAATAATAATAATAATAATAATAGGGTTATTTAATCTCCTTCGTAACAGTAAATGTCAAGTGACGAGGGGACCTACAGCTTTACGTGAAATACGAACCATCTACGAGTCAATCCATCATCTGAAGCCAGAGAACGGTCACCCATCGAACTACTGAACAGACACAAGGTCGCTTAACCTCGCTGATCTAACTGCAAGCGGTGTTGTGTCGTAACCACGACATACCCCTCATTCAAAGGGGTAAAACTGATGGTGACCGAAGACCTATTCAATGACCTATTACTACTGGTCTCAGACTCACTATACCGAAAGTTACTAATACAGTATTCCTTTCTTAATTTTGGGGAAATAGAAAGAACTGCATTCGAATTTTGAAAGTTTGTTAGTTTTTCTTTAAAGAGTTCCGTGTGAGTTTATATTTGTTCCAAATTGCGTAATGCTTTTTTTAACTTCTTCCTTTCTGAGATCTATTTAGAATGAATATTTGTAAGTTAGACATTAACAGTGTTTATTTTTGGTATATCTAAAATACAAATTCTCTGTTTCAATTGCATACGCCATCCAATTGGTAAATTCATTGCCAAAATTTTCTCGATCTCCAGTCGCAAACCCTGTCAAAATAAAATGGGCACCCACGAAATTAACTGAAACGGAAGGTTTACATACGAGACCCTTTTAGCTGATGAGCAGAACGTGTCAAGGGGTCAGCGTTTGTAAATTGTGAAATAACTATCGCCATTTACCCGTTGTCACGTGAGGGTATGATGAAATTTGAAAATGAAACCTCATTACCACAAATTATGCCATGTTAATCTAATCTATTAATATCTAATCGAATTTTCAAGAACCAGCTAGACAGATTCCTGTCCAAAATCCCTAACCAGCCATGCGTGGTTGGCTACGAGGGCAGGAGGAGATCGGAAAGTAATTCTCTCTTTCACTAACAAATGAGGCAGGATGCTGCAAAGGGGTCGACCGCAGGTCGATCCTGAGCCGTTGTTCAAACCCTCATAAAGTCATAAAGTAAGTAATCATCAGCCAGAACTACTACCAGTGGTTGTTACAAAGTGAACATGGATCCTTTGATCGATTATGACGTTCAATCCACACGAAAGATTGTAAACATCATAAACGTAAATTTGCATGAACTGGGCCAAACTCGGCAAAATTTCTTGTTTACAGACATCACTGTAAGAGAAAACATACTGTGCTTGACATTTTAAAGGGTCATATTTGTTGGTTTATCTGTTTTACGTCCTTCGTCCAACTGAGGGCACTGAGATAGGGTTCATATTGGCACTGAGACAGTATTCATATTGGACTTGCTAAATACTCGTACGCATCATTTCCTGAGATCTGTTATGATATTTGAAACAGGATATTCTGCAATTAAAAACATTTGTGTTGCGAGAGCATTACGCCACCTATCAACGTAAGCATGACGTTGTTAGGTGTTGATTGTAACATATCACACGACTGTTTGTTGCCGTTTGATGGCGTTTGTTTTCCGTTTGTTCCCGCTGAACCATTCCCCACTTAAAGCCGATTGTTGCTGCTTATACATTAATCGACATAATCGGGGCTTGAAAAATGTCAAAATCTTGTCATTTTATAGCGATTAATACATTCATTTTTATGGCAGAACTTTCAAATGTATTTTTGAATTAGGCATAAATATGACATATCGTATTTCGTTTCCGTTTTGGTTCATTTACCTTCATTTTAGTAATCCATAATCTGTTAAGCTATAATAACAATCCAATCTGTTTTGGTTATGTAAGCCCAGGTTAGGTATTTAGGGGCAATATTATCTGCACTAAATACTGATAAAGGTTACTTAATTTCCGTAGCACAAATTCAGCAGCGTTACGCCAACAAAACGTAAAATTCGCTAATGTACTAATCGAATTCAGCGACTCTAATCGATTCTACAACAACACAGCCTAGACGACAACAAACGGTCGTATGATATGAACTTTAGATTTCTTGCTCGTACTTGAGAGCACCTCGATCTCCAGTTACGAATCCGAGAACCACTTACATCAGTGGCGATCTAAACTGGCAAAATGTCTCCATGCCAAGGTGCAATTATGGCTTTTACTATTATTTTCTACTACTATTTTTAGTATTACTCTTTTGTCTCATTTCTCATGTCTGTCAGTTCTTTGTACTGCATTGGCATCATACCTACAATAGTGGCTTTGTACAGTATTTGCTTCATATCTATAAGACTGAATTAAGATTAATATATATACTGTATTTTCAACTATTAGTTAATGTATGTGTACTCCATATTTAGTAATACTTTTTACTCATGAATTTATATGTTTAATAATCAATAATAATTAATAATAATTAATAATAATAATATTAATAATAATTTAATCGTGACATAAATATATATATATAATCTGTAATCAATCTGAGAGCCCAGTAAAGCCAACAGATTAAGGGCCAAATTAAATTAAATAAATAGTTCAGTTGACAATTCTGTGTGTCAGGGTTAAAAAGCGCCACGACGACATAGATATACACATAGACTTGGCGCTTTTTAACCCTGACACGCATATTTGTATTATACTATTATTATCATACTATTATTGTACTATTATTATACTACTTTTATTGTACTATTATTATACTACTTTTATTGCATTACTGTTATTGTAACGTAGCAGAAATTGTATGATAAATAAACAACTGAAATAAAATAAATAAAAATACCTTTCCAAAAGATTCGTGAGGCGGATACTCCATTTTAATTTTCATAATTTTCACGCATCTTTATTGTATAATGTGCCACGATGAAATTTACTCATGTTACAAAGATAGCTCATTGCGTATGCACCCCTGTACTCCGTGAACTTTCATTTGCAAACTTAACGAAAAGAAATTTACATTTGTGTCATTGCAAAAAACTTCACTTTTCTACGTGAGGGTCAAACTCTGTCTATTAGAGTGGGTTTTTATTATCATAATTTGTGTCATTCTCGGAGGCACTGGCACGAGTTATCCAGTTTTTAATTTTGAACTTTAAGACTATAAGACGAGAGAACTATTTGCATGTTTTATTGTCCCATAACATTGTGGAACATTAAAAATATATGTACACGTGAATACACTCCTCATGGAGGTTCGATATTGAGGTTTTCCAGAAGGTAAAATTTTCAGATTGCTTTGAAAATTCATATTTAGTCAAAAATTCAAATTACTCCTAACTCGAATGCGTTTAAAATTTAAAATATTAAATGGGCAAAATTTTCAAATTCTTCAATTTACATTGAACAATTTGGTTCCCTATTTTTTTATCTATCTTCATATGAAAACGTACAGTAAAGTTGAAAAAGATAAGGGTACCACCAACTGCTGTTTGTGTTCACAGTTAGCGAAGAGTCTAGGTATTAGGCTTGCCAACATTTTTATTTACAATCACAGGATATATATATATATATATATATATATATATATATATAGAGAGAGAGAGAGAGAGAGAGAGAGAGAGAGAGAGAGAGAGAGAGAGAGGTCAGACAAAGAAATTCCTTTCCCCGCCGTTCTCAAACATCAAGGAATCAAAACAAAGGTTATACACGTGGGCATGAAACAGGCCCACACAGGAAACACAGATTTTGTGGTATTTCCGGAAACGACCACCAGAGGACGTCACCAAGGCCTATAAAATGCAGTTTCTTCCTCAAATCATTCTCACTCCTCACTTGCCATTTTCTTGTCTTGGTCGTCACGTCTCACTCTCAGCACTTTCGTCAGTACCACCACTCATCACGCCACCCGCTCTCCGGCCTTCGCCGGAGAGCGGCCCGCTGTTCCTTCAAGGCTCCGGTTGAGCCTACACGAAGTCTATCATCAAGTAAGGCTCTCACTCCGCTCTTTACTTCTCCTCGTGAATCTCACCTCACGTAGCGCCGCTTCGACCGCAGCCGGCCTCAGTCCTTCAAGTCACACTTCAACCATACAATAAAGGAAGACACTTGAAGCGACTCTATAATTCCATCCTGCAAGAAACAACATCACGGCTGTAGGCGCTTTCCGTTGACCTCTTTTCACAAGTCTCCACCGGCTGTCAACACTCAATCTCTCGCCGGCAAGGCCAGTCTGACTACAGAAGCACCCTTCGAGGCCCAGGTCCGTAAACCTCCTATTAAGCTACAAGCCACAAATCCATTTCGCTCTTCACTCATCCTTCAACACAATTCGATCGGCGCCCGTTCAACAAGTATTTCAACAGGCCCTCTACAGTCTCCAAGTTCATCTTCGGCAAAACGCAATACTGTCAAACCTTCACCTTGGCCTACAGTCTCCAAGGTTATCAAGGGCGGAACGCAATACGGTCAACCCTTCACGTAGGCCTTCAGTCTCCAGAGTTACTCATCATCTCAGTAAGCTTCATCGGCCCGTACTCAGCCTACAGTGTTTTTGTTACGTCGTGCTTCTGTAAGCTCTGCCTAATCACGTAGGCCCTAAAAGTGTCCATCACCGTGCAAACTAACTCTCTCGTTAAGACCGCAGTAGGCCTATTCAAGTGTTGTACCAATACCGTAGTGTTGTATCACCCTGTTATTGTGTTCTTTCATATAACTCATTTTATTTGGCACCCGTTTGTTTATGTGCTCTTTTAATGCATTACATTTTTCGGACCTAATCCATATACTTGCCGTACCGTACTTCCATTATTTCTGTTATCAATAGGCTTCATTATTTATTCTGTGTTCACTCGGCATATCTTATTAGCCTATTTGAATTAGCGTATTTACTTAACAATTAGTCTGTATAACCATTCCTTATTGCTAAGAACCAGTCATCTTTAGCATAGTATAAATGCCGTTATATAATTGTTAATCATTATAAATACCTTTATTGAATTGTTAATCGCTGTGAACAAATAATTTATTTATTTTCCTAATTAAACACAAAACAAAAAAGTAATTTCTCTCTCCTTATTAAATATTGTTTATTTGGGCAGTAGGCCCAAATTGGTGGCCCCTAATATTTCATTTCAATTTTATTCAGTAATTATAGTAAGCCTACTTTCTTAGCCACATCAAATCGGTGATCCGTAGGCCAATATATATAAGAAAAGAAGGACCAACACAACAGCAAACATTTTCGTTTAATTTTGTACTTCAGACGTTTCGACAAATCTTTTGTCATCATCAGTGAATTATAAACCTTAAAACCTTAAAACAAAAATAAGAATAAATAATTAAAATTACATCACTACAAAAGAAAATTAAAATCATTAAAATTAAATTAAATTAAAATTACCTGAACTGGTAAATACACAATGATTATGTCAACCTCCATATTCGGCAGATACTGAGAGAAAACTGTATGAATGTCAGTTACATTGGAAGGTATGATATATCTATGAAAGTAGGTTGGTTGGTTAGTTAGAAGAGCTGTAATTTGTAAGATGAACTATTGTTGTTAATGGAGGGTTTGTTTCAAAAGATATACAAAAATTCTAAAATTCGGAATTCTGTAAGAATTTCGAACTGAGTTCTGGGAAGGGGATTGTTTTTTAAGTTTTGTTGCTGTTTAAATTTAAATTTTTAAGACAGTACTTTATTAATAATTAATACCCTTCTAATCTTTTTGACAACCAGTTAAAGAAATTTTTAAATAACATTTTTAATACTAAACTCCCCATAACCACAGTACAAAAAGAAACCAGATATATTAAATTACCTTTTCATGGTTATTTATCATTAAGTATTCGAAATGAAGTATCCAAACTACTTAAGTCTAGTTATCCCCAAATAAATTTTAGATTCGCCCTCGTCAACTCACTTAAATTATTAAATTTTTTAAAGCTCAAAGACAAATTCCCCAAAACTGTATAAACCTTACCTTATGAACCTTATGTTGTTTCGTGCGTTGGTCTCTCTTCACACGGAGGTCAAGCTGGTGGTCCCGCCTCTAGGTCTGGCTTGGTGGAGGAGCGAGTTGCTTTCTTGCGCTTTCCACCGTACATAGCCAGGCACGCCCAGCTCATCTGGTACCGTCCTGAGCCAGGCATCCAGTCTTCTCTTCAAGACTTCAACTTTGACCCCCGTTACGTTTCTGAAGTCCTTTGGAAGCTGGTTGAAAAGTCTTGGCTTCCTGACAACCAAGCTATTTTCCTTCAGAGTTGAGGAGGTCCCTTGTCGGGCCTTTAATTTGGGAACACTACACATTCTGCCTTTCCTATTTTCCAGTGTTGTTTGAATGGTAATTGGGTTTAGTTTTAGGTTTGGTACCAGTTTTTCGATCATTTTCCATATGTAGATTATGGTGTACCTCTCTCTTCTTCTTTCCAGGGAGTACAGATTTAGTTTACGTAGTCTTTCCCAGTAGTTGAGTTCTTTGCAGCCACCAATCTTGGCTGTGAAATGCCATTGCGTTTCTTCTAGTTTATTAGTTTCTTCCTTTTTATGTGGGGACATCAAAACTGAGCAGTATTCAAGCTTTGGTATAATCAGTGTTTTTAGCAGGGAAATTATTACTGTCCGGCGACTCTTTTTGCTTTATTTATCGCTATCTGATTTTGTGTTTCGAATTTCGCATCATCGGTCATTATTACTCCCAGATTGATCGTTTTCGTGCTTCTCTGAATTTCCTGTCTATCTGGAGCATAATATGTAGTCTCTTTAAGTTCCTCTTTTCTACCATATCTCAAGAGCTGAAATTTCTCGGTGTTAAAAGTCATGTTGTTGTCTTCTGACCATTTGTATATTTTGTTCGTGTCTCTCTGCAAGGCCTCCACTTCATGTACATCGCTGATTTTTCTGCTGAGCTTTGTATCGTCTGCAAACGATGGTAGTACTATACTGTTGCTGTTTACTCCGCTATGTCTGTTAGCATGATAATGAACAGGAGTGGGGCCAGTACTGTCCCTTGTGGTATTGAGCTGCGTACTTCCGATTCTGATGATGATATACCTTGAATTTTGACGACCTGCAGACGTTCTCTGAAGAAGTTGTCGATCCATTTTCCCACTTTGCCTGTTATTCCCATATATCATATTTCATTTTATGTGCTATTATATCATGATCACATTTGTCGAAAGCTTTAGCAAAATCTGTGTATATAACATCGTAGTTGTCATTGCCTTCCAGTGCATCTAGAATATTGTTGTCGTGTTCTATTAGTTGTGATAGGCATAATCTACTTGATCGGAATCCATGCTGATTTGCGTTGAATCTTTCCCGTGTCTCCAGGAAATCATAAATTTTCTCTCTAACTATTCTCTCAAATACTTTGGCGAGGGGGGACGTCAATGACACTGATTGCACTGTATGCCCTAATGTTGTTTATAAATACACGTGGGACAGCTGTAAGGCTGCGTATATCGGCAGTACTCAACTCCAACTGGAGGTACGCCTTTCTCAACATTTGGGCTTATCAGTTCGTACCAACCGTCCCCTCAGTAGCCCACCACAATCCGCAATTAGAAACCATAGAAATGATAACAACCATCCCATAATTTTCTTTTGTATTGATGTAATTTTAATTATTTATTCTTAGTTTTGTTCTAAGGTTTTAAGGTTTATAATTCACTGATGATGACAAAAGATTTGTCGAAACGTCTGAAGTACAAAAAATCGAAAATGTTTGCTGGCTGTTGTGTTGGTCCTTCTTTTCATCTGTATATATATCTGGCTATTTAGACGCCCTGAAAAGCGATCTGAGCTATTGTAGGGATACGTTTTCAGTTACAAATTGCAGGTATATAGCGTCTAATATATGCAAATGATAACAAATCATAACTATTTCCAAAATAATGACAAACTTTTTTTTAATAAAATATAGATTTAAAAATACCAAATTAAACATTCTATATACAGTAATTGCATTACAGATTACACTTTAAATTAGCGGCTCAGCCTAATTATGGTGAGGGATCACTGTGACCCACAGTTCATAGTTTGCCGACCACTACCTTTGGCTATAAGTTAAGGTTGCTCTGTCAGAGCATTGCCAACCTAGACTGGGATTGCAAACCCCTTAAGAAAAATAACACAGGATTCTATCGGATGACCGCGTAGAAGCACGAGTGAAAGCAGTTTTTATGTGTGGTTTCCGGTCTGAAGGTCACAAAGGTGTCCTTGGTCACTCTGCTATTGTTGGTGATTCGTTCCCAAACATTCACCACCTTCTGGTCATTCTTGCAGTTTTTCCTCTGCCTACAGTTGAAGCTGAAACAATCTTAACCAAGGTCAAGCGTACACTAACAGCCTTGTGAAGTTATGCAGTGCAATGTCCGCGGACACATTTAAAACTTTAGTGATGCTGAAAGCTCATCACCTGACACTGATGATCTAATTTAGCATTTTGCTCAGACTGGTGCGCGTTGCCTTGACTTTAAATTCCTTTTGTAAATAACTCGGTAAGAAAGACTTATTTTGTAAAAAAAAACCTACATATACATGATTATACTTGTAACATGCTTTGCATGATTATTATAACTCAACTTTTAAGTTTGCTTTGACACCCCAGACCGTCCTTCAAGCAAATCCCCCACCTCCATGAATTTTGGTCTGGATCCTCCAATCTATATGTACAGTATATATACCTGGTACACCTGGTAGAAGTTCCGTGCGTCGGTCTCTCTTTACACGAAGGTCAAGCTAGTGGACCCATCTCTAGACCTGACCTAATGGAAGGGCAAGTTGCTCTCTTGCGGTCTCCACCGCACATACCCAGGTACACCCGCTCATCTGTATCGTACCGTCCTGAGCTAGGCATCTAGTTTTCTTTTGAATTTCAACTTTGACCCCTGTGACGTTCCTGAGGTCCTTTGGAAGCTGGTTAAAAAGTCTTGGTCCCCTATCAACCAGGCTATCTTCCTTCAGTGTTGAGGGTGTCCTTTGTCGAGCCTTTAGTTTGGGAACACTACACATTCTACCTTTCCTATTTTCCAATGTTGTTTGGATGGTTATTGGGTTCAGTTTTAGGTTTGGTACCAGTTTTTCGACCATTTTCCATATGTAAATTATGGTGTATCTCTCTCTTCTTCTTTCCAGCGAATATAGATTTAATTTACGTAGTCTTTTCCAGTAGTTGAGTTCTTTGTAGCCATCAATCTTGGCTGTAAAACTTCTTTGGATTTCTTCTAGTTTATTAATTTCTTTTTTGTATGGGGGTACGATCAGTATTTGTATTGATACGATCAGTGTTTTCAGCAAGGGAATCATTATATTTTCATTTCTTCTTTTGAAGGTTCTCAGTAACTGTCCCGTAACTCCTTTTGCTGTGTTTATCGCTATCTGATTCTGTGTTTCAAATTTTGCATCATCAGTCATAATTACCCCTACATCTTTAAGTTGCTCATTTCTTCCATATATCAAGAGCTGAAATTTCTCGGTGTTAAAATTCCTGGTATTGTCTTCTGACTATTTGTATATTTTGTTTGTATCCCTCTGTAGAGCTTCCACCTCTTCTGCATTGCCGATTTTTCTGCTGATCTTTGTATCGTCAGCAAAGGATGTTACTATACTGTTGTCTGCTACTTCAGTGTCTATGTCTATCAGCATGATAATGAATAGGAGTGGAACTAATACTGTTCCTTATAGAAATGAGCTGCGTAATTCCGATTCTGACGATGGATTCTGATGATGGATTCTGATGATGGATTTTGATACGTTGGATTTTTACGACCTCTGGACGTTCTCTCAGGAAGTTGAAGATCCATTTACCCACTTTACCTATTATTCCCATATGCTTTATTTCGTGCTATTATATCATGATCACACTTATCGAATGCTTTAGCAAAATCCGTGTATATTACATCATAGTTATCATTTCTCTCAAATGTGACTATGATATTGTTATATGCTCTATTAGTTGATAGGCATGATCTTCCTGATCGGAATCCGTGCTGGTTCTCAATGAATCTTTCCTGCGTCTCCAAAAAGTCATATATTTTCTCCCTGACTATTCTTTCAAATAGTTTGGCGAGGTGTGATGTCAGTGACACCGGTCTATCGTTCTTTGCTTGAGACCTATCCCTCCTCCCTTTATATATAGAGACAATGTTCGCTCTTTTAAGTACGCTCGGTATTTACCCCGTATCCATATCCAGTAAAGGGGTATAGCTATTTCATTCTTACAGTTTTTAATCAACAAAGCATTCCGTACATCTGGACCTGCAGCCGAATGTGACTTCATTTGTCCTATAGCTCTCGCTATATCTTCTGGTGTAAATTCAAAATTAGTTATACATTCTCCATTTAATTCCTCTTCAATAATAGTATTTCTATCAGGTATTGCTTTGTCTCTTTTTGGGGTACTGAAAGCTGAGTCATATTGACCTCTCAATATTTCATATATTTCTTTTGGATAGCTCAGTAGTTACCTCATTATTTTCTTTTCTTAAGGGTACGATAGCGGCCCGCGTTTTTTTTTTCTTTTCGCGAAGCTATAGAAGTATTTTGGGTTATCTTTTATTGCTTTCACTGCCTCTTCTTCTTCCCTCTCTGAATGGCCCTTAATTAGGGCTTGGATTTCTCTGCCTATACTCTCCAATTTTACTTGTATCACTTTTCTGATGTTGTTATCTGTACAATTAATTAACTCCGTAGCTACTCTCATTCTTTTATGGAACAGTTTTCGTTTTTGCCTCTCGAAATAATTCTTCTTTCCCCTTGACTGTACTTTCGGAACACATTTTTCTAAGATTTCCAACGTCTTTTCATTCAAGTTGATTAGCATTTTTTCGGTTGTTTTATCCACTAAGGCTGTTTTCCACTTTATTTGTGTTATATGGGATCTGATTTCTTCCCAATTTATAGTCTCTGAATTTACGTTAAAAATCTCAAATTTGCTTCATTCTTCAGTATGAGTATTTTCTTTTAGTGCTCTCGCCATATTAGTTGATACCTGGATAATGTTGTGGTCTGAGATATTTGTTGGTGTTATTTTTATATCATTGATTAAGTTGGTGTTATTCGTGAATACCAGATCCAAGCAGTTATTTTTTCTGGTGTTAGCCATATCTCCTGTAGCATGATAGTAGCATTTCTTACTATATTTGTAGCCCCTGTCTTGCATTATGGAAAAACTATACGCGCTCACAACATGGTATCATATGTGGTACATTTATTTCATAATTAAATATAAATTATTAATTAATTGAATTAAATATCTATACAAAATTGCCTCGGGATTGGCGACATAGCCTATTGGGAATGAAATAATTGCCATACGTACAAAGAACCTGTATGTATGAATCAAGCCTCACATAGCAACAAGAAAACCCAATTTATTGTTTAGTCTACCACAGAGTAGTAGACCAAACAAAATTTTGCTAGATCGGCAAAATAATGGAAATACAAGCGAACCAAGGAACGGCTCTCAGGGCTGTTTATTGTACAGCGAACGCTTTAAACAGGGAGGATGTGCTTTTGTCTTCCCTAAAGTTCTGAGTGAATTCCTTATGATAAACTTCAGGATAGGCCTATCCCTAAAAGTGTTTATATTGTGACTGCCTATATTAATTACCTCAAGTAAATTCGTCGCGTAACTCCATCGTGGCGGCCCGACACCGAAAAAGATCGTAACGCCCTACATCGAAGCAAACTAAGACCCAGCAAAAATAAGGTGAGGCAATTTATTTTCATTCTAATATAGGCAGCTAAAATCCCGACGCTAAAAATTACCGTAATCAATTAAATATAAAGAGGTCCTTTTAACGACCTACATATTCATAACTCTCTAACGAAAAAACATAGGGCTTTTGTCGTTTAACTCTCCACTGAAATCTGCTGGAAATTTCCAACGGATGAGGGTATCAGGCAATCAACCCATAGCCCTATATAGTTTTTTCACATGGTGGCCCTGTGTATGGGGAACTGACCCCTCTAAAATTTACACTGACACACGCAGTGGCTAGGCTTAGCTCATTAGGCCTAGCCCCAATTTCAACCGTAACCCCACTATAGTTTTTTTCATATGGTGGCCTATGCAACTGGGAACCGATCCCTTTACCTTTACAATAACCGAAAACAAAGGCTTGTTCATTTAACAGGCATAACTCAATTTAGGTCCTATAACAAATAGGCCCACAACATTAAGCCTATTTAATAGGTCCTACTCTTCAAACTCAAAACAAAGCCTTGTTAATTTAACAGACTTAACTCATTTGAGGTCCTATATAATAATAGGCCCAAACATAAGCCTACTTGGTAGGCCCAACAAATAGGTACATTTAGTAGGCCCACCTAAATTTACATTATATAATAGGCCTACCTTTTAAAGTAGGCCTTACTCTTTACACTCAAGGCCTATCCTAACTAAAAACACTAAATTTATAATTCAACCTGTGGTGTAGGTTATAAAAATTTATTTCAGCAATTTAACTTACTCATAAGACTCATTAACATCACAAAATTCGACTCAGAACTGTAACATCGCAAAGACCTAAAGCAATTGCACAAATTCAAACCTACACCCACCTAACACCTATTAGTAACCGCATTCCAAGTCCTATTTGACATATAGGCACAACCTATTCTAAGTCCTATTTGACATATAGGCATACCAAGTCCTATTTGACATATAGGCCCAACAAATCCTAAGTCCTATTTGACATATAGGCATACCAAGTCCTATTTGACATATAGGCCCAACCTATTCTAAGTCCTATTTGACATATAGGCATACCAAGTCCTATTTGACATTTAGGCCAACACATTCTAAGTCCTATTTGACATATAGGCACAACCTATTCTAAGTCCTATTTGACATATAGGCATACCAAGTCCTATTTGACATATAGGCCCAACCTATTCCAAGTCCTATTTGACATATAGGCACAACCTATTCCAAATCCTATTTGACATATAGGCATACCAAGTCCTATTTGACATATAGGCCCAACCTATTCCAAATCCTATTTGACATATAGGCATACCAAGTCCTATTTGACATATAGGCCCAACCTATTCCAAGTCCTATTTGACATATAGGCATACCAAGTCCTATTTGACATATAGGCCCAACCTATTCCGAAGTCCTATTTGACATATAGGCCCAACCTATTCCGAAGTCCTATTTGACATATAGGCATAACAAGTCCTATTTGACATATAGGCCCAACCTATTCCAAATCCTATTTGACATATAGGCATACCAAGTCCTAATTGACATATAGGCCCAACCTATTCCAAATCCTATTTGACATATAGGCATACCAAGTCCTATTTGACATATAGGCCCAACCTATTCCAATTCCTATTTGACATATAGGCCCAACCTATTCCAATTCCTATTTGACATATAGGCATACCAAGTCCTATTTGACATATAGGCCCAACCTATTCCAAATCCTATTTGACATATAAGCATACCAAGTCCTATTTGACATATAGGCCCAACCTATTCCAAATCCTATTTTCCATATAGGCATACCAAGTCCTATTTGACATATAGGCCCAACCTATTCCAAGTCCTATTTGACACATAGGCCCAACCTATTCCAAGTCCTATTTGACATATAGGCCCAACCTATTCCAAATCCTATTTGACATGTAGGCGCAACACATTCCAAGTCCTATTTGACATATAGGCCAACACATTCCAAATCCTATTTGACATATAGGCACAACCTATTCTAAGTCCTATTTGACATATAGGCATAAAACAGACAAGGCTTGATATAAGGGTCTCAAATGCAACATTTGAGGATCTTTACTCAGCCAAATTGGTTAACCTAACACAAAACCCAAAAATAAAACCCTATAACAAAATACACATTTACACACATACGTACGGTACAGTATATAAATATATACATACGACTCCGAACATCCAATTCTTCTTTTAAAGGAAGAATCACAACAGATTTCATCAACAGACACATACATTCCTTGCAAACAGATTGGATTCCTTCAAAACCCCAAACCTTCCAGACCTACCTGTAGGATACTATCATACACAACATTTACTCATTCATAACTACGGGTATTGACTTCATTGGAGTGGTGAATCCAAGTTTTGAAGACCAACTGGATTCGGAGGAATGCACACCACACACACACACACACACACTACTCTTTCCATGTGTCTCAAACACAACAACCTGTCTAAACATAACCAAGGATCGGAGAGTAAGCTTTATTGCTGCGCTCTGATTCTGTGCACATAATTTTGTGCCAAAATTTATATGGTTAGACAGTGACACGTACAAACAAACTACTCTACTCTAAAGGGTTTTATGGCTACTTTGGCCATAGCCCAAACTACTACATCAAAGGGCCTTGGCCTACCTGGCCATAGCCCAACAAATCATCAAAGGGCTGATGGCCTACCCTTGGCCATAGCCCAACAGATCATCAAAGGGCCTTGGCCTACCTTGGCCATAGCCCAACAAATTCATCAAACGGTTGATGGCCTACATTGGCCATAGCCCAACAAATCATCAAAGGGCCTTGGCCTACCTTGGCCATAGCCCAACAAATTCATCAAACGGCTGATGGCCTACCTCGGCCATAGCCCAACCTATTTATCAAGGGTCTTGTGGCCTCCCTTGGCCATAGCCCAAACAACAGGGGTCTTGTGGCCTCCCTTGGCCATAGCCCAAACAACAGGGGTCTTGTGGCCTCCCTTGGCCAGAGACCAAACAACATTGGTATTGTGGCCTCCCTTGGCCAGAGACCAAGCAACACAAAAACAGTACAGGATTCAAGGCCCCAAGCCCTCCAGATCTACCTGTGAAGGAGTAACATTTACTCCACTAAAACTATGGGTATTGACTTGTCTGAAGTGGTAGGAGGTTTGAATACAGTACAAACTCTTTTAAATTCTCCTAAATTAAATGAACAAATAACAAAAGACAACAATGGGAACATTGCACCAAACAATTACACAAAAACACTTGGAATGCTTTGGTTTTTAAACAGAAGACTTTCCCTCACAAGTGTATAAAGAAGTTGACATAACAGACATTTACTTATGGACAGACAGTCAAATTTGTCTAACATGGGTGACCAACACAGATACAACTTCTTGCAAAAAATATTTGTGAAAAACAAACTAACAGAAATCAAAACTCAATTTATAACAAAATGGAGAGAAGAATACTTAACAAGTCTTAGAGAAAGACATAAACAATTAACAAAACAAAATTGGAATGATTCAGTCAAAATTGGGGACATTGTTTTGATACATGACAAGACACCAAGACAACATTGGTCAATGGGAAAAGTCTTGGAACTCAAAACTGGTGAAGATGAAATTACCAGGGTTGTAAAACTGAAAACAGCAACTGGTGAAACCACCAGAGATATCACATTACTATAGCCTTTGGAGTGTGGGGCTAAATTAGAACCATTACCCCAAAGGATGGCTCAGGATACTATTGGGGAGGAATCTCTCAATGTACCTGATGTAACTCAAATTAAACCAGACAGGCCTCAAAGAAAGACTGCTTTGAAAGCCAGAAAACTTTTACAAGAAAAAATTAAGACTGGTGACTTATAAACCTTACACAAATTGAGCAAAGTTAAAATGCTTAATAACTTTACTTTAATTCCATAAATTTCCTATACCTAAAGGGAGTCAAACTGATTGACATAACTTTAACTAAACTTGAGAAGTTGGCCTCTTGAACTTTTATATTTAAATAGGTCTTGAGTAACCTCTCTCTTCCTAAATTCCTATTTCATTCTTTTCAATCCATTTCACATGGTTTAAAACACAGTTTATCAAAAAATTTGATCTATAACATACAAATTTTTCTCCGGCCCCCCCGCAGTATATGGAAAAACTATACGCGCTCACAACATGGTATCATATGTGGTACATTTATTTCATAATTAAATATAAATTATTAATTAATTGAATTAAATATCTATACAAAATTGCCTCGGGATTGGCGACATAGCCTATTGGGAATGAAATAATTGCCATACGTACAAAGAACCTGTATGTATGAATCAAGCCTCACATAGCAACAAGAAAACCCAATTTATTGTTTAGTCTACCACAGAGTAGTAGACCAAACAAAATTTTGCTAGATCGGCAAAATAATGGAAATACAAGCGAACCAAGGAACGGCTCTCAGGGCTGTTTATTGTACAGCGAACGCTTTAAACAGGGAGGATGTGCTTTTGTCTTCCCTAAAGTTCTGAGTGAATTCTTTATGATAAACTTCAGGATAGGCCTATCCCTAAAAGTGTTTATATTGTGACTGCCTATATTAATTACCTCAAGTAAATTCGTCGCGTAACTCCATCGTGGCGGCCCGACACCGAAAAAGATCGTAACGCCCTACATCGAAACAAACTAAGACCCAGCAAAAATAAGGTGAGGCAATTTATTTTCATTCTAATATAGGCAGCTAAAATCCCGACGCTAAAAATTACCGTAATCAATTAAATATAAAGAGGTCCTTTTAACGACCTACATATTCATAACTCTCTAACGAAAAAGCATAGGGCTTTTGTCGGTAACCCTCCACTGAAGTCTGCTGGAAATTTCCAACGGATGAGGGCACAGGCAATCAACCCATAGCCCTATATAGTTTTTTCATATGCATAGTACTTGCAAATGGTGGGATAAAATTTGTAGCTGTGGCCAAATTTACAGTGACCGTTATTATAAGAGAAATTGCATATGGTGGGGTGCTCATATATACACTGTCGTTTTTTACATCTGTAAAAGTCCTTTGCATAGTATATGCATACAGTTCTTTCTACATTATCAGTCAGGACCTTTGTTTTTGTTGTTTGTTTCATTTCCTTCTTCGGAGATAACCTCAGTCTATTATCGTGATTTTCCACTTCCGACATGTAACACGTTTGTATCTGCTTCACTTTTCTTCGTTATACTTATTTCCGCTATAGATCTTTTACAGAAATATTTTACGCCATTTAGTTGGTTGGCACTTGCTATAAGATTTTCAAATATGATAAATATCTGTGAGCCACGGCATAGTATAGTTTATTCAATGATATTTCGTGAAAATATGTCTGTAATGCCTTATGGGTAATAAAATATTTGGAATCGACCAGGGAAGTACTCCGGGGGACACGTTAGGCAGGAGACAGGGAGTGCTGGAACCCCCGTTTCTCCTGTCACTGTAGGGCAGTGGTGCACAAACTTTTTTGATGTGAGGGCCAAGCGAAGAAAATAACTAAATGTATTAGCCTACTTACTTTCCATCTAAGTCATAAATTGGGTCACTTTTATATTCTAACTTTTTCATTGAATTGAAAAGACCCGTGGGGCCACTGAAAAGATCCGTGGGGGACACATTTGGCCCGCGGGCCAGGGTTTGTGCATCACTGCTGTAGGGGATCTTTTTCCGTGTCTCATTTACCCTGCAAACAGCCCAGCATGCTCTCAAATACACACTTCTCTCACTATTCCTAACTACACATACATGCGTCTTACACATTACACAATCTTTTCAAAATTAAAAACACCAACAAAAGAACTTTGATTTCTTCATCTATTGAGGGGGCGATTTTGGGGCATTTGCCCTTGGCCCCTTCTTTCCAAATAAAAAAAAATAAAAAATAAACTTACATATTTGAATAATACTATTAATAATAATTTTAAGCTATATCATAAAAGTTTGTTAATTTGCAGTAATAGTATTACTTTTTAGTATATCTAGAATTTTTCATTTTCTGTATTGAACGTTATTGTTTAAAGAAAACTGAATTTTTCACAGTAACATATATATATATTTTTAAATTACTAATACTTATAAGTTATAACAGATTAATTATATAAACTAAGATAATGAACATAAGTTTACTAATTATTGCTTCTCTTGAAAATTTCACGAATTACATTATAAAACAAGTTTATTTTTTAAATTTGTTCACATACAGTACTTCATAAATAAGAGAGCAATGACGTCATAATTCATGTCTAATAAATTGAGCATACATTTAGTGGGCAACGTCGTGGACATCGCTACATTGGGTCTGGAGCAGTTGGATAGGGGACCGTCCTCTGCGCCCAGATGATATAACGATCCGTGGTTCGAATTCCACGTAAAGCTGTAAGTCCTTTCGTCATCTGACTTTTGCTGTTACGAAGGCGGTTAAACAACCCAAAAATCACATATACAGGGTGGTGCAAAAGTCTGGACCCATAGGCAATTTACTATATAAAAAATATCTTTCGATTTTTATAATAGTTTTTATAATTTAATTTTTGTTTATAATTTTACTAAATATTTTTCAGATTGTTACCCTATGGCAGAGAAGTTAACAATAGCAGAAAGAATAGAGCTTGTGCTTTTGTACGCAAAAGAAGGAGTGTTTGGAAGAAGATGGACATCAATTCGAACACTTATTGTAAATTCTGAACTACGTAGAACGTTAAATTTAACATAATTTAGTCACTGGTGTATGGTTAATTAAATTTCATTTCATAATAAACTTCCTGCAGGCCACACTTTTTTTCCATATAAACCGCTTATGGGTCCAGACTTTTGCACCACCCTGTATATTTACTATTACATTGGTATTCTTTCCCAAATTGTTTGTATACAGGATATCCCAAAAGTCCCAATCGATTTCTTGTAAGGAGTGAACAAGAAATAGAGCGGGACTTTTGGTACACACTGTATTACAAAGGAGCTGTTTGTTGATTCTGTAGTAAAATTCCATTTTTAAAAATGTTACCCCATTTCCGAGCATTACCTATGTGACCCATATCCATTGTTTTGCCGGATACAAAGAAATGGGTACAGGCCATATCCGGTAAAGATGGTCTTTAATCAGGTTTGACCTTTGTTTTAGAAAATGGATTAAATACTTCAAGATCTTGGGTATTTTTGTGTTCTGTAAAAATCTGTGCAAAATATTTTTTTAATATTTTATTAAGAAACTTTAACATACTTAATAACGTGACGTCCATCTCATATATCAGGAGTCGGCACCATTTTTCTACTGAGTGCCACTTACCAATATTCCAACTTGAAGACCCTCCGCGCGTGCCACCATTGTTTTTTTCAAATGTCAGTTACAATACTATAATTTCATAATATCTGTAATAGGATTACTTTACAGTTTCCCTTTATAATAATACGTAAATACGATAAATTAACACTGTAATAAAGTACCTAGTAGTCGTAAATTATACACTGATCCAGTTTTTAACTTTTAATTATCATCAAAAAACATTTTAAACATGAATAATTATAAAAATGACATAAAAAGTCGTAAGAAAATATCTTTACAAATAGTTACAGGGTGACAGTAAATTGTTAAAATCATTTCATCCGTTGCTTTTAGGAAAAGTTATTTTTATATCAAAGTCAGCCTAAATGTGATGCGGGCTAAATACAATGGAGATTTTTTTTCTTTCTTTTTTTTTCTGTAAATTAGGGTGCCACACAAAATATCTTCGCGTGCCACCGTGTGGCACGCGTGCCTTGGTTTGCCCACCCCTGTCATATATGGAGTCATTCGCAAAAATAATGAGGGCAAATAAATCATTCAGTGAACACGAAAAATTAGTAAATAAAAGGATGAATAAAATCTTATGAAGAATTATCTTAACATTAAATATCATAATAAAGTAAATGCAGCTAAAAGATCCAATGCAGCTTATAATAATAATAATAACTTGAAGTTTTCTCTAACTTTCTAAAAACTCTACTTTCAACTATAATTATTTAGGCCTCTCTCAAATTAAATTAAAATACAACAAATAAAATTTCTGTCGTTGTCAGGAAAGGTTTTGGAGATTGAATACAGTTACAGGAAGCTTTATCAAACTAGAAACTGATAATATTAATATTATTATTATTATTATTATTATTATTAAATACAGAAATAGAGAATAAAATGTTTTCTAAAAATTTATTATCCTTTATCGTGGGCACGTGGGTATGCGAAAAAGATGTTGACATCCGGTAGAAAGCATGAAAATTGGTACCCCGAGGTAATTTCATGTGCCCAATTTAATGAGCTAGGTTACCAGACTGAAAAACCTATGGATCCGCTGAAAATAGGGGGTTAAAAAGGGGGTTAACCTATAATATATATATTATTTAAAATAAAAGAATACGATTCAAAAGGTTTTAGCGTCATTTTTCTGTCACGTGTCACAGTTATTTGAATTAGTTTTGCTCAATAGGTAACGAATTTGTAAACATATTCTCAAAATTTTGTTATAAAACACTTTTACTTTTTTTTAGGGGGGAGGGGTTGAGTATATGTACTGGGTCCTAAGGAAAATCAACGCAAAGTAAAAATATTTCAATAGCACGCAGAACAGATTTTCATTCCATATCTTAAGAAGCAATTGGAGTTTGTTGATTGACTTCTTGTTGTTTGAGACATATACATTACCTCAGAGTCTCAAGTAGCCAAGTTACACGTTAGACGCTGTCGTGGAGATGATGAGCCAATGCTTGTTGGAGGAAGCACTAAACTTCCATCTAGCTGACAAAGCTTCCTGCGTGTGGATTCCAACAAGGTTGACTATCTTGCCAGAGAAATACAGTCAACAACCGCCAACAGGAGAGATTGTAATCACAACTTGTAGAGTCGTCCTGTCATCACCTTCATCAGATCTGTTACAGTGAGTAAACAGCGTGGGAGGTTTAGCGGTCCATGCCACACCTTAGACCTCTCTTCAGTCGCTTAGCACATTCCCCAACTGATGTCACTGTTGTGGACATGGCAGAACTCTAACGAGTTTTTATACTGCTTTACAGTAGTAATTATCCATTACAACCATGAATGAGGTAAGAAAGTATCTGTTTACCTACCGGACGCCAACTGGAGCACATTCCTCCAACCCACGCCCCATTGGCACAGCATGTCAAACGAACTGTTTACTAGGCTGGTCATATTTAGGGTCAGGTCTGATCGCAAGACTGTTCGTACTCTCACCAGATAAGTAGGGCTGGAAGAAGAATTACGATGATCAGTGATCACCACTATGGAAAACTCTCCCAAAAACGTCCAAGGGTTGCAGATAATTTGTAAAGTGTAACTGTACATGAGTGTACAAAGCAGTGTACTGGCGGATGCAAATGCTACAAAGCTAATTTGAAATATACTCAGTTGTGATTTTGTGGCAGACAATGTAACCAGGAACGCTGTCACTGAAAATACATTTGTTGTCTAGAAGTATACTCTTCTTCAAACATGATATATCAGTTTCACTGACAACTTTGATTTCATTGCCATTTATACTATGCCCTAAACACTTGTCAAAACTTTTGAATGCTATTTGTTTCAAAGCCACCAGAATATGACTACAAATACCAATTACCATAAAAGTGTTTGTATTAAGCACAGTAAAAAATAACAATATAGCTTTGCACCATTGATTCTGAAGCCTGTAAATTAAAAAAAAAAAAAAATTAAGTTATCAATCTCTAAATGCTAACCTGTAATGAACCTGCGCAGATTTTTGAAATTACATAAGCAGCTTTGCATAAAACTCATTCGTAGAGTTACTAGAGTAGATGTAATTTTTACAGAGACTGGATTTGGAGGTTAGCTACATTTCTTATGAAGTAGATAAAAATTTCTCAATTGCTTGTTTATAAAATAAATATTGTTACTTATATTGATATTTTTATCATTTTTCCAAATTTTGTTTTCCTTATTTCAAGTAGAGCAACGCACTCGTGTAAAGACCACAAAGGTGGCAGAGTAGGTCGTCACTTGCTGTAAAATGTTTGCTGACTTTTATCAAGTTACCAGGATCTCTCATGAAAAAGGGAGTGTCGTGGGTGTGCTGAGTAGAAACATTTTCTAAATGTAGAAGGAAGTTTCTTTCAAATGAAGGTTTAATAAATTATGCAAATATACACACAGATGTAGTTAAGGCAAGGAGTAGAACAGGTGAACTTACGAGTTATGTACAGTTAGTGACAATTGTGCCTATAGTGCTAATGAATTAAGACCTAAAAACCTTTCAATTTGGTTACCTACACTTATTCTTTAAAAATTCATTGGAAACTATAAAGCCTTTTGAAAGGAAATCCTGTAAAAGATAAAGAGGATTAGTCTAAGCAGAAAATCATTACAACGTGCTTTTAGATAAAGAAATAGTTCATTAAGTTAGAAATTTTAATTAGAAACCGTCTTTACTAAAGTTATATATATATATATATAATTGTTCCAATAAAGTAAACCTTTTTGTTAAATGTGTTTTCATGTATAATATGAATAAAATAAAATGAATGTAATGGAATTAGTATTCATTATTCACTTACTTCAATTCCAGCTTCACGAGTTTTGCGTGGTACATTTCTATTCTTTAAGAACAATAGGCTGTTGAAAGCAAACCATTTGCTTTCGTACACTTCGTCAGCTGCAGCTCCACTTTTTGATTTCTTTTGCTCTCTTTGGAACTGGCCAATCACAGACCTCATTTTCTTCTCGACTTCACTTCTCTCAAGATGCATGACATTTGCAATGTCCACCCAAGCATCATGTCTCTTTTGTCTGTATTTAAATTGAGCACTCGTTGTATCCCACAGCTCCGTCTTCTCTCTGAACTGACTTTTTATTAGTGTCAAAATTGGGAAAAAGGATTAGAAATTCTGTGGTGTTTTAAATATCTTCGCAAATGTCGCAGACCAAAACTAAATAAATAAATAATACAAATTTAAAATTACTTTCACATGGTACCAAAACGGTCATCAGCTACTCTGCAGTTATTAAAACCCGAGCTGTAGAGATGAAGAACAACTGAGCTCGTGTTATCACTTGTTCAGATGAGTCTGCATCCAGGGATTGGAAGATAGAGGCATTGACTTCGGCTCAAGTAAGTATGGAGATACAAAAGAAATGAGTGGTTTGATTGGGACATACTAAGTGAGAATTTGTTATAGAAAATATTATCTATGTATTGATTGATGTCCAGTAGCGGTTAAAAGTAAGTTAGATTGTATAATTAATGGGAGTCGCTACCATGAAACAAAATACAGCAGAATTTTTGCATTTTCAAACCGTCCCTTTATCTATTCCTTTTGTGCATTTCTGTCTAATATTAAAATAAAATAGTTACCGGAAACAATTAAATGCTTTATATACAAAAATTTCTAACTTAGTTTAACTACAGATCCAAAATTATAATCTAATTAATTTAACCAAATTTATCCTGACCTATTGTAACATAACCAGACACTATTTAATTCAATGTATTTCAACATACAAAGCCCTGTACGAATAAATGAGCAGCCACTGAAATACCTATGCTTTCACCTTCTCTTCTTTCTTCCTTTTCTACCTCCCTTCGGGGAGTCAAAAAAAAAATGGTGTCAATAATCCAGCAGGGTTGAAGCACCTTAAACAGAAAAAACAAACAAACTGAAATACAGTATATCGTTTTACTTCTGACGTACATACTCCCGTAGGAGATATAATAAACTACTTCTGACGTGTACAGTATATACTCCTGAAGGAGATATAACGAATAAGTAGTCGCGAGCAATCATTGTCTCGTACCTTTTCTAGCTACTTCATAAAAGTTTGAAATCGTTGTCCATGATAGAATGGATTTGAAAATATTCGATCTTCTGGATCAGAATTTTTTGCAATCTGACCTGTTGGATTAAGATTACGATCAGGATTTTTCATACTAATTAAGCAGTAGATCTAGTTCCTTACATACAGTTCGAGACTTGTGTGAAAATGGTAAAAAAACAGCTGTTAGAGGCAAAATTATTTTTTCTATTAAGTTTGAAATAAATTTTGAATAGATAATTATATTACCAAATCTCCTTTTAATTATGATCAATTTTACAGAGAATCCGTAACGACTATTGAGCGCCCGGTAGCTTGGTGGTTATGGTGTCGAACTGCTCGGTGAGGTTCTGGTTCGCTCCCAGCCGCTGGCATCCTGTGGGTTGAGTTGGCCGCTTACCCTATTTCAACTCTGGCTCAGGTGACCCTACAGCTTCTTGAACGTTACCCGTTTTATCTGTAACGACTGTAAGTAGAAAGGCAATGAGGAACGTATTTGTGTCACCAATTTTATTGGCAAATAATGTAAGTTTGTACAACCAACCTCCTCAGATTACGTAAAATAGTTGGTAGCGTGTTAGGACCTACGGAAATACACTCCTTTATTAAGCCTTGTTCACACTTGCTATATAACACGTGTTATTAACAATATTACGTAACATGTTCGAGAATATTTAGTGAAACTTCATGTTTGTTATACAGTGCGTTTGAAAAGTCTCTCCGCAGTCAACCAACACTTTAAAAAAAGTATTTGACAACAAGTGTAGACGAGTTGCTCTGGGCCTGCAAAATGGTGGAAAACACTTTCAACACGCGCTGTAAAATCAAAAGGTTATGTAATAAAATCACTAAATCATGGTTGAATGAAAACATTGTAGTTTTTCAATTTCCTATGCGTTTAACATAGCACTGCGGAGAGACTTTTCGAACGCACTATATAACAAAAAATCAAGGTTTATAACATGTTAGATGTTATCCGTTTGAAGTCGGAAAGATCAAAGGATGTTGCATAACTTGTTATATAACATGTTATAATTGCGTACAGACACAGGTTGTTCATAACCTTTTAGTTTGCTTCAGTCAGCTGAGAGGTGAGCATCAGAGACTGGGTATGAAAATAAAAACCCACTCTAATAGACAGAGTTTATTTCCACGACAGTTTCGACGCCCACTGGCATCCTCCTCGGGTGGATACAGAAACACGAATGAACCAAAACAAGAGGGAAAAGCAGTCCAGGGACCGACCGTTAAGAAATTCGCACCTAGGTTAGATGCGAATTTCTTAACGGTCGGTCCCTGGACTGCTTTTCCCTCTTGTTTTGGTTCATTCGTGTTTCTGTATCCACCCGAGGAGGATGCCAGTGGGCGTCGAAACTGTCGTGGAAATAAACTCTGTCTATTAGAGTGGGTTTTTATTTTCATATTTTGACCTTCACGTAGAAAAAAGTGAAGTTTTTTTGCATTTATCAGAGACTGGCTTTGCCCGTGCCCTTTTTGCAATAATATCCAAATGGAGTGGTCGAGAGAAGCTACGTGTCAACTAACTGATCTATTTAGAGAGAAGACGGAGCTGTGGGATACAACGAGTGCTCAATTTAAATACAGACAAAAGAGACATGATGCTTGGGTGGACATTGCAAATGTCATGCATCTTGAGAGAAGTGAAGTCGAGAAGAAAATGAGGTCTGTGATTGGCCAGTTCCAAAGAGAGCAAAAGAAATAAAAAAGTGGAGCTGCAGCTGACGAAGTGTACGAAAGCAAATGGTTTGCTTACAACAGCCTATTGTTCTTAAAGAATAGAAATGTACCACGCAAAACTCGTGAAGCTGGAATTGAAGTAAGTGAATAATGAGTACTAATTCCATTACATTCATTTTATTTTATTCATATTATACATGAAAACACATTTAACAAAAAGGTTTACTTTATTGGAACAATTATATATATATATATATATATATATATTTTTTTTTTTTTTTTTTTTTTTTTTTTAGTTCAGGAAGAACCGATTCGCCTCTATTTAAAGGGCATATCTCAGCGGAAAAACAAAGAAAAAGTGAGAGGAAAGACAGAGGAAAAAGAAAGGGTGGAGGGGACAGTCGAAGTGGAAAAAGACCAAGGATGACAAGGACTGCAGGGTCGAGCCCCATCATCCTTGGGTGCTAGGGCCGGGAGGGCGCACGTGAAACCTCCAGGAACAAGCACGTACAAACGAGCACAAAGAGCACTCAAGAGCACGAGCTTAGAACCCCCTTGCGGGGTATATATATATATATTATTATATATATATATTAAGAAAGAGATAAATGAATCAATGTATTAACGACAGTAGGTGATATGAATATAGAACTAGCAACATTGATATATAACACGTTACCGAGTGTGGACAAGGCTTTAAAGGCTGGCATACACACTCCGTCTTATCTCTCGTTTCATGCATACAGTTTTAATGCCGGGCCTACACGGTGAGAGCTACTCGCGCGAGTCACTCTCATGAGAGTAACTATCGCACTACTTGCGTCGTGTCAACTACCACGCTAGTTGCCAGTTACTAGCTCCGCCCACTCTCATGCGAGTAAATTTGCACTCGCACAAAGTTGGGTAGTCTTCCAACTTTTCAGTTACTCTCACGCGTGTTGAGCGAATAGGTTTGGAGTATTGTGTACTGTTTTGTCGCGGTTGATTTTTCTTGCGATTTTGTTAAACAATAAAAATGTCAGATAAGTGGAGTACTGATGTTATTATGACATTTTTAGAAGAATATACGAAACATAGATGTCTGTGGGATACCACAGATGAAAAATATAAGAACAGGGATGCTAGGACAAGTGCCGAACGTGAAATATTAAAAGTTATGAAAATTGAAAATATGGATTTAAAAGTTTTTCGAAATAAAATTAGAAATATTAGGAATACTTACAGACAGGAAGTTACAAAAATTAAAAGAAGTAGAGCTGGGACAGATGACGTCTACGTAAGCAAACTAACGTGGTTTCATTTGGCTGACAAATTTCTCAGGAAAACGCTCAACAATCGCGAGTCCCAATCCAATTTGGTGAGTATAATAAACGATGTATGCGCAACACGTATTTCGAATATCTTTATTATATAAGCAAATATATAATTGTTCAACACAAAAACTACAAATCAAATCATACCATTCTATCTTGTCATGCTACTTTGCCATCACCTACAAAATAATCTGCCAATTGATCCCGTCTTTCACGAGCACGTGCTCTATAGTTATTACATCCAACGTGACCAATCGTAACGAGGTTTTGTAGTCCTAGGGATATCGGTGCCTCACGCCATGTACCCGGATGTATATGACTAGTCTCATGGTCCTCTACATCAACTGTTAGCGAAAGTGATCCTCTTAAACCTGTTTTTCGTAGCCAGTTGTGAAGCGCTAAGGTTGCTGAGACAAGTTTGTTTATTTTATGAGTCGATAACGGAATTGGTTTCATATACACACGGAATGAGCTGCTAGAATACCAAAGACATTCTCCACAATTCTCATTGGTCTTGATAATCTGTAGTTGAAAATTTTTTCTTGGTGTGCTAGGATGCCATGCCGTACATGGAAGACGGAGCGTATATGGGTTAAGACTTATCGCTGGTGTGCAGTCAAAAGAGCGGCTTCGGGTAATTCAGGAAAGCTCGCACATATACAGGCAAAACCACGAGCAAATCTTACCGTGTATAGGCTTTATAGGACGTACCTTCAGTTCGTGTTAATCCGTCGGCTGTGTAGGGTGTTACTCTGTTTCTACGTTAACAAAGTTTGCGTTGTTATTATTATTATTATTATTATTATTATTATTATTATTATTATTATTAATTAAATACAGTATGTCTGGCCTTCGTACGTTTTCGAGAGATTTTTTAAAGGAATTTATTGACACAGTATATATATAGGATTATATATATATAGGATTATTCTAATAAACGAAAGAAAAATGAAGCATACGAAAAATTGGTTGAAAAGCTAAAAGAAGTCAATCGAAATTGAATGGGTACTAAAAAAAATAAATTCATTAAGAAGTTGTTATCGGAAAGAAACTAAAAAAGGTTTCAGCTTCAATGAAATCGAGAAGTGCTACTAATGAGATATACTGCCCTAATTTGTGGTTTTTCCCGCTACTTTTGTTTCTCCGTTATCAGAAGGAACCAAGAAAAGGTTTTTCGAATTTAGAAACAATGACAGGCAAAGAAAACAGCGAAGAGGTAAACATTTATTTATTTTCATAAGGCGGTCATACACACTCCATCTTTTTGTCCGCGTTCCATGTTCAAGCATAAAATGACGCGATGCTTGACAGTGTGTGGGAGCATTCAAGCTCCATGTTCAATGAAACGCTTTGCTTGAAAGATATCAGACATGGTCTGATATTTTTGGGCGGAGCCAAGCTTCGCATCAAGCATCGTGATTCGTGTATGGGCATTATGGTTTTCTTTTCAGTTAGAACCAAGACTTCGTTAATGGCGGTTGTGCATATTTCAGTGTCTCAATTATATTTATTGTAGAAAATGACAGACTTGAGATCGTTTAATCGAGAATTTTTAAGTGAATTTATTGATTTATATCAAACTTTGCCGTGTTTATGGAAAATAAAATGCAAAGACTATTCGAATAAACAATTAAAGGCAGAAGCCTACAATGTATTAATAGAAAAGTTGAAAGAAGTACAAAAAGATACTAATAACTTAATAAGGAAACTGTTGTAAAAAAAATTAATTCCTTAAGGACAAATTTTAGGAGAGAATTAAAGAAGGTAATCGCCTCCAAGAAGAGTGGAGCACCCAGCGATGACGTATATGTACCGAATCTCTGGTACTATTCCAAACTTTTGTTTTTACAAGATCAGGAAATGCCAAAGGAGAGCATTTCCAACGTCCCAACTAACGAGGTAATTATAACTATTTATTTTCTTTCTAATTTAATAAATCAATATGATGACCTCGGGATGACGGGCCGCATAAGAATAAGATTGTCCACATTTCCTACGCAAGAAGTTGTGAAGAACAGCACAAGTCATAACTATCTGTGCAGTGCGTTCTAACTGTAAGTTAATCTCGGTATGAAAAATTCTAAATCGAGAGGCCATAATTCCAAAAACATTCTCAATAACTCTACTAGCTCTTGACAGTCGATAGTTGAAAATCCGTTGTTCATAATTGAGTTCTCTTTGCGGAAAAGGTTTCATGAAATCAGGACGAAGAGCAAACGCTTCGTCACCAATAAACACAAATGGAAGTTCTACATTACTATTAATGGGAGCGCTTGCCGCTGGTATCCGAAGCTTCCCGTTGTTTAAACTCCTTCCAAATGCTGTATGTCCCATGACACCACCATCAGATATTCGTCCATTTGTCCCAGTATCGCAGAAGATGAATTCATAATTGGCATTAGCTGCTGCCAGTAAAACAATGCTGTGTGAGTTTTTATAATTCAAATAATATGAACCAGAATTTGCGGGAGGAACAATTCGTATGTGCTTGCCATCCACAGCACCTAAACAATTTGGAAACTGCCATTGTTCCTCAAAGCCTTTTGCAATAGTTTTCCATTCAGTCTCGGAAGTAGGAAACTGAATATATATATATATATATATATATATATATATCATAAGTACTACACCAACAGTCCTCGTTCAATGTTTTGCATCATCTTACTTGAATGAATTCCGTCACTTCCTGATATTTTTGGGCGGAGCCAAATTCATTGTCAAGTAAAATGACTACTGTGTGGACATATCAAGTATTTCTCAGTTTATAGAAAAGTTTCGTTGGGGAAGGCTGTATTTCTCACTGCTATAATGTCAGATTTAAGATCATTTAATCGGGAATTTTTAACTGAATTTCTAGATTTATACAGAGAAGAACATTGTTTGTGGAAAATTAAATCAAAAGAATACTCCAACAAACAGTTGAAGGCTAAAGCCTATAATAAATTAATAGAAAAACTTAAGGAAGTAGATAAAGATGCCAGCAAGGAAACGGTACTTAAGAAAATAAATTCTCTGAGAACGAACTTCAGGAAAGAAGTGAGAAAAGTGAATGCATCGAAAAATTCTGGAGCAAGTGCTGATGATGTATACATACCTAGCCTGTGGTATTTTAAGAATCTTTCGTTTCTCGAAGACCAGGAAATACCAAGAGAAAGTACCTCGAATATTAATGTTAATGATAATGAAGTAAGTAATTATATATATATATATACTTTATTTTTTTATTCTATAAATGGTAATTATGCAGCTAAGGGGCGTCGCTGAGTTCGGTGATAATTTTTGTGTTTTTTTTGGCATGTTTTTTCATGCTTTGTGTAGTAGATAGTTGTCAATAGTTGTGGAATTATGAAAACACACCAGTTTTAATAATAAAAGGTCCCTCACACGATCAATATTTATTGTCAATATTCAAATATTGACAATCTTATTGACCGTGTGAGGATGATATTGACAGTATTGACAGTACAAAATATTGATGGAACATGAATTGATGAGTTTGAAAATATTTCTGATATTGTCAGTACATATTGACCGTGTGAGGGTGATATTGTCAATATAGATTCAGTCTTTTACTGTCGTCATGGCGTGCGCATCTACTGCCGGTCATGCTGATAGCGGCAATGGGTTAGCTGTCCAAACAAATAGTGACGCTCGTGATGTGTTGTTAAAATTCATTCGTATATACAAAGAATTACCAGTGTTATGGGATGTCACTTCAAAGGATTATATGAACAAAGGAAAGAAAAATGCAGCTTATGATGAGTTGTTAATTATTCTCAAAGAAATGAAAAAAGATGCAATTCGGGAGGATGTCAAGAAGATCAACTCACTGAGGACAAATTATAGGAAGGAGCTTAAGAAAATCAAGGATTCCAAGCAATCAGGCTGTTCGGTGGATGACGTTTATGAACCCTCATGCTGGACTTTCGAAGAACTGAGCTTTCTTCGGGACCAAAGTACTCCTTGCGAGAGTTCGTCCTCTGTGGTGTCAGCAGCAAAGGCAAGTAAATATACGGCTGACATGATTATTTATTGCATTAGCACAAATATTTACATTTCTATAGAACAAAATTTAATCACAGGAATTAACCTAGGCCTACATTACATTATATTTGCACAAAATGATTACATCTATATAGAACAAAATCTAATCACAGAAATTAGCCTACGTATACATTACATCGCATTAGCACAAAATGGTTACATTTATAAAGAAGAAAATACATTGTCTGGAATAATCCTGCATTTCATTGTATTACAGCAGTGGGATCCATAGGAAAAAATATATTGTCACTAATTTGCCAACATTTCATTGTATTGCCACACAATGTTACACATCAGGAGAACAAAATACATTGTCAGGAATGACATAATTTCATTTTATTACTTGTCTTGCCATGGGACCTAGGAATGACATAATTTCATTTTATTACTTGTCTTGCCATGGGACCTGCCCAACACTGTTGAAATAGTCACAAAATTTGTTTCTAAAAGACCCTATACACACTCAGTGGAAATGTGCATGTGCACTGCACAAACTGGTTTGTGCAGTTCAATTTGTGCGTGCACAATTCAGTCGCTAATTCAGTGCTAATTCAGTCGCTTCGTGAAAATCCATGCGCAGTCCCAGCAATGCACATGTCTAGTTTGAGCATGTATGGGGAGGCGTGTAGCTTTCGCTCAGTTCTTGCGCTGACACCGTGACGAGAACATCTCAGTTGCTGTCAGTACAATGAGTGATTATATCGATGACCGCACGTTTTGGCGGGAGTTTATTGAACTATAACAAGAACACCCGTGCCTTTGGAAAGTGAAAAGTAAAGATTACTCTGATAGGAACAAGAAAAGTGCCGCTTACGAAATAGTAGTGAATAAACTGAAAGAAAAAGACAAAGGCGCTAACAGAGATTCTGTAGTTAGGAAAATCAACACAATGCGTTCATCTTTCAGAAAAGAATATAAGAAAATTCAGGCTTCACTAAAGTCTGGTGCAGCAGCTGATGATGTATATCGACCAAGTCTGTGGTACTACGATCTACTACTCTTTCTACATGATCAGGATATATCACGTTCCTCTGTATGCGATCTTGAGGTGAGTAAAACAGTATTTTCTGCATTTTTTTTTTCATAAGGTAACAAAAACTTTACTATGGTTTTGATACAATTAACATTTGAATGACAGAAAACCAATTGACATAACTATGCCTTAAGAAAAAAAAACGTGTCCATGTAATGATTGCATATAATAATAAGAGTGTAATAACTTTAGGCTATTGATAACCTTTTCTGCATCGTGCACATATTCAAACTTGAATATTTCTAAACGTTTCCTGAAATTATTGAGTTAAGTTAAACTATTAGTTCAATCGTTTATTGTCAGGAATGACATAATTTCATTTTATTACTTTGTCTTGCCATGGGACCTGCGCAACGCTGTTGAAATAGTCACAAAATTTGTTTCTAATATTCTTTGACTGCTATCGAGTTACGGAAATGTCCTGTTTTCAATTCCAAAATGTTGTTCCTTGACTTGCCAGAGGCTAATCGAATTTCACCAGTTTCTATATCCTCAACATCTAATATTTCTCCTCCTAGGTATGAGTCACTATTTTCTTTAAGCAAGTAATTATGCAAACGGCAACAAGCCATAGTTATCTTGTTCACTTTATCTGGGCAGAGGTTTGTCTTTTTTAAATATTCCAAATTTTGTCACAAGAATCCCGAATGCGTTCTCGATAACTCGACTGGCACGGGATAGTCGGTAGTTGAATATACGTCGACTATGATTCAAATCAGTTTGGCTGTACGGCTTTATGCAATTATTGTGGAGTGCAAATGCTTCATCTGCCACAAACACATTTGGAAACTTTTCTGTCGTGTTTCGTAAATTATTTGGTTGAGGGATTGCGTGACTAGTTTGTCCGAAATATTGAACGTGTGAGGTGACGGTTGTCAATAATTAAAATATTGACAATATAAGATTGTCAATAAATACTGATCGTGTGAGGGGCCTTTTAAGGTGTTTTGGATAGACAAGTACCACTCCACAAAGCGCGAAAAAGTAGCAGAAAAAAAACAAGCATTATCACCAAATAATGTAGGAAAAAACAATAATTATTACCAATTAAAGCAACCTAACCAAACTAACATAACCAACCTAACCTAACCTAACCACCTAACCTTAACCAAACTAATAAAATAAATGAACCAATAAAATGATATTTCTCAAGTATATAATTAAGTGTAGTGTGATGTACATATATTTCTAAAGTCGAAAAGGGTATGTTGATAAAGCCGCGACACACCTTAGCTGCAGAATAGCCCTATAAATTGTTATATATATATATATATATATTTACAACATTATACCATATTATTTTGCCGTTCAAGTGCTCCATTGCTCATAAAATAATTCATGAAATCATCTGTAGCCTCTTTTGCGGAATTTGTAAAGTTTCGAATTTGGCCTCTCTCTAAATCAAGCAATACATTTTGATCTGGTACAATCCCTGGATGTATTTCATTGTTGCCTATGTTCTCCGTATAAAACATTCCGGGGGGAGGGGAATAAGAGCGTGCACGCTTCCCTCGCAAAAAGTTATGAAGAACAGCACAAGTCATTACGACTCGCTCTGTGCGTCGTAATTGTAAATTAATCGCAGTTTGGAAAAATCTAAATCTAGTAGCCATTATTCTGACTACATTCTCAATTATTCTGCAAGCCCTCGACAATCGATAATTATAAATACTACGCTCAAAGTTTAGCTCTCTCTGGAGAAAAAGTTTCATAAACTCACTTCGCAAGGCAAATGCTTCATCTCCAATAAACACGTAAGGAAATCTTTCACTGATGTTAGCAGGAGCATTTGCATTTAGTATGCAAAGCTTTCCATTGAGTAAATACTCTCCAAATTTTGTATTTTCAATCACACCGCCATCAGAAATTCGGCCGTTTGTGCCCAT